>BLKR01000570.1:0-249815 GCA_011170035.1 Teleogryllus occipitalis
ATTTATTTATTTATTTATTTATTTATTTATTTATTTATTTATTTATTTATTTATTTATTTATTTATTTATTTATTTATTTATTTATTTATTTATTTATTTATTTATTTATTTATTTATTTATTTATTTATTTTATTTATTTTACGTAAAAAACAGTTAAAACTGCGTATGACGTGCTATGGGGTGATGTGAATTGTGTGCACGTTTTCAAAATTCTGTCATCCCTAGACTAAGTCATAAACTACTTGAATTTTGAATGAGGGAAAAAACGCTCCCATGTAATAAAACCTATTTTCAAGGATAAAAAAGCAATACATTTTGGGCTCTTATCCATGATGTCCTTCGTCAAGGAATAATAATTCCTGTCGCGACAACATGGGAACGATAATTTGAATAACTGTATTTCCCACTGAATTCTAGAAGACGTTCACAGATAATAAAGTTACATTTATGTCCAGAAGCAAAACATGAAGCCATCTCAGCATTTGCTCAATGGATCAGGGAAACTGGACGAATAACCTGATCGAGATGGGGGTCATTGACCCAGAAGCTGCGATACAATACTTATTACATATTGTTTAGAATTATACAGTCCAATTGTAAATAATACATTAAATATCACAGTTAAAATTAATGTTACTTTCCTTGTGATGATCCGTATAGTCTCTAATTGTATAGAAATAGTTATGCAGCAGAAACGATTTTACTTCAAATTTAAACTTTTCTATCGAATTTAATCGTTTAATGTCATTTGGCAAAGTGTTGTAAAATAATGTACATGTATTGTATGTGATATTTTTGTAATGAGCTGTTGATACTGATTTAGAATGCAATTTTAAATATCGTGATTGTATTAAGTCGTTCAGTTCATTGAACGACATGAAACAATATTTTAAGGTTTTCTATTTTCAGTAGACTACAAAAGAAGTAGTATTTCTCTTACCTGTAGAAAAGTTAAACAACAGTTTATGTTATAAAGTTTCTACAGCTCCTTCTTTTAAGCGATGTAATTGCAAGGAATCAAGTAGATATTTTTATAATATTAATAGGATTATTTATTGAAGGTTAACAGGCTACACATTCTATTGAATATTTAGAGTATTTTATCTTAACATTTTGTCACTTTTTACTCAATTTGGCACAAATTATCGTAGCATTCAGCTGCTTCTGTTTTCGCGTGATTTTTTATTTACTCGAATTTGTTTGATTCATTCAGGCTCCACATATATACATTTATAGAGCACGTTACGTGAACAGCTGCGAGCACGCTAGAGAACATCTGCAGATTTAGTGGCACTATGTTCGAGCCCCTACTGTTGTGGACCATACGACCAATCCTCACCCGATTATTTGGGGGAGGGTGGTGGAAAAGTATCCTAAACTATGAGCAACGGGCTGGCATCTGCCAAGATGCTAGAAGACTCAGAAGTTTTGTGTTTACGTGGATGTCATACCCATGTTGCAGTTCGCGGCTTTTGTTGAATTATAATGACACATTCGTCATGAAACAGCAATTGCATTGCATAAGAATGGATAGAGCTACAGAAACAAAAATAAATTATATGAATTAATTTCACCAAGCATGTGAAATGTTTACTACAAAATTTAGTTAAAATAATTCTAATAAATAAAACACCCTTGGAAAACGTATAATGCGCTCATGTACCAACATTTGGTACCATTGATGGAATTCGTCTAAGGGAGAAACGAAATCAATATATATTTCAATTCGTTTTTGTAATTTTATGATTATTTAGTCTCATACTTGAAAATATTTAAATATTTGAATACCGAAATCAGTGAAAAGATTGATGCGGCCATCATGTTTTACGTGAAAACCATATTCCTGGTACACCCCTGTTCTATGAAATAAAGAGTTTAAAAAATGTTTCCCAGAGAAGCACCGTCATGGCAGAGAGGTGCGTGTCAACCGCATGACCTAAAATGTCACGGTCACTTTGCGCTTCGGAACTAAGCCTTTATTGTATCTCACATGCGCTGTCTGCTCACTATTGTTGAATTGTCACGATATGTTTGTCACGGAGCCGCAATTGTATTGCAGCTGAATAACTATGGAACATGGAAAACAACAGAAAACTAGGAATAATGGATGACGAGTAAAATATATCAACAAAAGGAATATAAAACTAAAGACTGAGTTGTAATTCATTAACATCATTTACGGTGGAAATTGTGTAGCTGCATAAAATAATGCCAACAAATTCCTCGTTACTAATAACCTCCAATGCTACTTATGAGGAAATTGTTGTTGTATACTTTTAAATATATTTGAATAATATTACACGCAGCCTATTCGGAAATTATACATTTTACCTCGCATATGGAAGTTTCTTATTGTACAAAGACAAAATATATTATTTTGAGTTTATCCAAAGAGTATTGTAGTACTGAAATTTTTACCGTCACTAAAACTCCTGGAATTGAATGTTACCCAATAAGTTGAGTAAGTTTTTGCGTTATCACCGTCTCGTGTAAGGAAAGTAATGCGCAGTCAGTTATTTCAATCATTTCA
This sequence comes from Teleogryllus occipitalis, assembly GCA_011170035.1. NCBI lineage: Eukaryota > Metazoa > Arthropoda > Insecta > Orthoptera > Gryllidae > Teleogryllus > Teleogryllus occipitalis. The sequence goes on from BLKR01000570.1 coordinate 2,533, forward strand.
TAGAAATCGCACTTCAAAACATAGTTATTTTTAAACACATATTAAACACGTATTATTACACACGTATTATTATTATTATTATTATTATTATTATTATTATTATTATTATTATTATTATACACGTATTATTAAACACGTAAACATTTATTATTAAACACGTACGGACCAATTGCGAGAGAGTGAATTCAACACAAAAACCTGTGAAACAAAAACATCGTCTCGGAGTACTCGTCAGCCATGGGAGCACGCGTGCCTCGCTACACCGACCGCTCTCAGACGTGACTGCCAGACGAACGAACTACACATGCGCGTCACGTAATGTGCACTCCATCACGCGCAAAGATGGCGATAGCGTTCAGTAGTCGGATAAACAAGTTAGAAAGTGTCCGCGTGCCAAAGGGACCGAGTCACGACCATGCGCAGGTGATTTTTATGGGTAAAGTTGGCTATCTACGAAACCACGCGCATTCCAGGGCAAAAAACCTCTTGGATGAAGTCATTTCAACGACATTGTGACACGTGAATAAGAAGGACGGCTAACCAAATGCGTGTTAGACTCCAAAAGAGTTCTCAACGTTAACTGAATGTGTTCATATTTTGCTGGAATTTGTATCAAATATTTTCGTTAGAATGCACAAAAAGTTTTCTATGCTTGATTGCGACCAACGATATTAATCTCCCCAGTTTCCCTGTTATTTCACTCATCATACCATTTCACAGCAGAATAAATGGAACTAAATACACTCTGTGATATACAATCTAGAGAGAAGTGCTGGTTAGTATCACTTGCAATTTCAACGTCGAAACGCGTAGGAGAGAGTGATACAAGAAAAATACAATTTAGTTGGCAAGGTATTGCGCCAAGAATTAATCCAGGATATATTGCTTAGAACGATACGTAGGTGCGAGGGGAAGAAGGGGGTTCCGAGAGGGAAGGGTGGAGAGGGAGGGGCATCCCCTCGCGAGGAAGGAAGGGGGCGACGCGGTGATTAATGGCTCCATCATAGACACGTCCGCCGATGGCGCCATCAACAGGTAGGCAGTAGGCGGCGCCGCCGGGGGCGGAAGTGGCGGCGGCAGCGGGGCCTGTGACGGCGGTGGATGCGGATGCGGCCGTTGTGACGGTGGTGCGGTGGTGGTAGTGGTGGTGGTGGTGGTAGTGGTGTTGGTGGTGGTGGCGGATGCTGTGGGAACGGCGGGGCGGGTGAGGCGCCGTGGACGGCTGGGGTGGGAGCGGAGGGAACGGTGGAGGCAGAGATGGAGATGGTGGTGGAGGGGACGCCGGACGGCGCGGGGTGTAGAGGCGGCTGGGGTGGTGGTGTGCGAACTGGGGTCGGAAAGGTCAGTGGCTGATCTGAGGTGGAGGAGGCAATGGGGTTGATGGTGTATGTGGCATAGGCAGCAAAAGCATTACTGTCACAATCGTTATTAGCAGTGTCCTTGGAGGTATTGGAGATGGCGGCGGTGACAGGACAGGAGATGACTGTGGTTTACAGGTAGACGCTGATGAAGGTAGTAGATTTATGGAATTTGAATAAAATATGTATGCGATTAGTAGGGATCAGATGCATGAAGTTATACGTAATTCAACGGACAAAGTACATGAGAAATAGTATACAGAATAATGAAAATAATTCGGCTTCCGTAGTTGCCATCTATAGCTGGTAAGATAATGAGATGTTTATTTTGAAATTGAGGAACCTACTCTGGGAAAAGACAGATACATTTTAATTTGACACAACTTTTAAGACAAGGTGTATTCGTGCGGCTAATAATCAAACCTTGTTTCATAAATCATCAACTGAGGCAAGGTTGTAAATATTTTCAATGATTCTATATATCCCCACCACTCGAAAATGACAGATCGTATGATTTGAGTAAATTTACGGCTCCTAAAGTATATTTCGTCTTTGTGTTCAGGTTCAGGTTTTTGAATGGTTGTGGTTTTTCTGCAAATACTATTAGAGCCACATCCTATCTTCACTCTTTTAGAAATTTATTGTTTCAACTCTGCTCTTAATTTTAAGATTAAAAATTGCGTTTCAAGCATATTATAAACATTTCAAGACACGTAATACGTAGGTGAGAGAGAGCCAAAACACATAAGCCTGCCTCTCAATAATCAGTATTAGGTCAAGCAAAAGAAAATTACCATAATTCTGTTCAACAATTCCGAAGACGAAAGACTACAGCAAACCTTCCTATTCGCAGAATAAAACGCTAGATTCAAAAATAAACTTCACGTAAATTCCATGTTTCCATTTACTCTCAATCAGTGTACTTCACCGTAATACGCGCTTCAAAATCCGCGGTGTCTTAGACCTCTTCCCTTTCCCGGGGCTTCTAATCCACATTAGGTCTGCGCGCTCGTCGCGGCCGCGTATCTGGCCCCTGCGGCACCCCGCGCGCGCTCTGCTCCGGGTTATGCGGTCGACGCATCTTATGACTGGGCGCGTTTTGCGAAGACGCGCCGCGCATCGCCTTTTACGACGCCCGACGCCGCACCGCGCCAACACCCGCAGCGCCCTCGACGCCTGCTCCGCCTCCTCCGCGGCTTCGTCGAGTTCGCTCCACTCCTGCTTCCGGTTCCCCTGCCACCCTCGGCTGGACGAGGAAGATGGGCGCAAATATGTACGGAAGCTGTTTGTCGTAAGGTTGACGACCACTGAAACGTAGAATTTATATGCCGTAGGATTTTGTACAGTAATATGTGTACAGTATAGTGTACTGTACAAAATATCTGCCTAGTGAAATACGCAAAGAAAAGCCATAATGTATTATGTACCAAAAATGCTACGAACATTATATTTTAGTTCGTAATTGTGATTTTATCATTGGTATTCTCTCTTCCTTCTTATAGAAGGTTTATAATGACACTTTAACTAATTTTTCATTGCTAACTGAGTATATTATTTGCTTTTAAAAAGTGTTTTGCTTTTTTCACATTCCATTCACCGTCCATTCAAAAAATATAAAATATAGAAGAAGGGATTTAATTTATGTAATAACTTAAGAAGAGAACCCAAACACATTAGTATTTGATCCCCGACGTATTACCCCTCAACTCAATCATATTGCACATTCCTTTACCATTTCTCCTTTTGACCATTATCAACGAGACTGTTGTGACAATGGCCGTTGGATTACTCCCATATCCTTTTTAAACTGCTTGCACTATTACTTCCATAACTTTTTACTTCTTCATTACTTCGCTTCTATTGAGTATAGTTGAATTTCAGATGGCTACCTCTAGGTTTTCGCAATTTTCTTCGCCCCTTCCTATACACTATCTTCATTACGTACTTTTACTCAACAATGCAGTCCTCTTTATTATGGTTAAACTGTCTCTCTCGATTCCCTACTTTCTGACCCGCCTCTTCCCTTTTCTCTTCTCGCAACTTTATCTCTTTTTTTTTCTTCATAATCACTCACGTTTTCCTCCTTTCATTTCTTACAAAAAGACAGGATATTATTTGTCTTAACCCTTCCTTTCATTCATCACTTTCCCCTACTCTATTCACATATCGCTCTTCGTTCCTTTCTCTTCCTTTCGCATTCCTACACACGCATCCACACGCACACCCCCTCCCTCCCGCAGTATCCGTAGAAGCGTCCTCGGCGAGAAGTGCCGCTGCTCCAAGCACGTGCCTGCGACAAGCGGTCATCGGCCTGCGGAAGAGCGCTCTATAAAACCCCGCCCCTCGCCCTCCACTCCACTCCCCTCCCGCGTCAAGTCACTCTCCGCACCGCGCGCCGCGCGATAACCATTCCACGATGAATATGCTGAGTAAGCCATCCCTATATTAACTGCGCCTCCTGCCTTGCGGTTACGAGGGACGCGGGCGATATTGACCATAAAACATATTCTTCGCTCCATTATTTCCGTATTTACGCAAGTCACGCGCTCCCAAGTTTTGAGATAGCAGCTCTGCCCTACGACAAAACATCATACTAGTGTCGAAAATGAGGACTACTACTCGTTGTTTCGTAGTTTTAAACTGAGAAAAAGTTGAGTTCCTTACGTTTGTAACAGTGAAAATGAAGTAATTTCACTCGCACTTTGTTAGTCTTACTAGATTACTCTTGCTAAAAGTGCTCGTCACCTCGAAATGTTTATGGAAAGTTTTCTCTCCTTAAGTTATTACATACATTAAATCCCTTGTACTATATTCTCATGTTTACGTTCGCGCATTTCATAGTGAATTTAGACGAAACGCCAGAAGCTAATTACACTCCACGAACATCCAGATGCACATCCATTTTTCAAAGTTATCGCTCGTCTCTCGGCGACAGTGCGAGGACGCAGAAAATACGCATTGTAATATTCCGGAGCACGTGTAAGATATTTTCAATGAATTAGTTGTTTGCGAGGAGAGGAAGCCAGCCGTAGTCGACGTGTGTGGGGAAGTATTCATCAATCTTCATCAGCCTCTTGTTATGCTCCGTTTGTGGCTCGTTATTCCGTCATCAATATTAATATTTCCTCTTATTACAAAAGAGAAAGCCACCCCTTGCCTCCGCCGGCATCGTCGTCGTCCCCACAGTCCTCGTCCGGGGAGGCGAATGTGAGGGAGGGGAAGAGTAGGACACAGGGCAGTGAGGATGCAGAGGGGGATGGTGAAGGAGGCAGTGATGAAAATGGGTCAACGACGTGGGTTGAAACCAAGAGGGAGGGGTACCATGAGCGCATATTTGGAAGACGGGCAAAAGGATTGGGAGTTTGGAGCCAGTGGTGGAAAGGACTATTTCAAAACAGAGCATTAATAGAAGTGGTCTTGGCAGAGATAACAATTAAGATAGATATGATGATGTTGATGGAGAATATGGAGTGAAGGAAATTACGGGGGTAACACCATTGCCAAAACAAAATCAATACAAAGAAAAGTAACCGAAATGTGAAATGAAAGAAACGATAAATCGAATGAAGTGGATTCAGAAAGCCGGAGGAAATAAAAGCAAGCTTGAAGATACCAAATGGAAGTACCAGAACACTGAGAATGACAGAGATAACGTATAACGATATCGTGAGTGAAGAAGACTCTTGGAGCCAAGGACTACCCTAAATACATATGGATACGAAAAGGATGCTTATAACAAAAGATACGGAGACGGTGGAAAGAAAGCTCACGGAAATGGCAGCAACGTCGTTGGTGAAGGCGTCGGTGATGGCAGGCGCGAGGATGAAGGAGGAGGAAGAGGGGGTGGGGGCGGCTGCAGGCAGGCGCCGCAACGTCGCAAAAAAAAAGTAAAAAAAAGAAAAAGAAAACCCGAAGCGGCGTATTTCATATCGGGCGCCATCTTAGCGCTGTTTAGCTACTGCGCCGCAGCCGGCCGGGACTCACGCCCCGCTCGTAAAAATCTCTCGTTAACTCGTTGCAACGCCCCGCCCCCTCGCTTCCTCCCCCTTCCCCTCCTTCGCCTCCGCCATTCGCCCGTCGCATCTTTCGCCTCCCTCTCCACCTCCTCCCTCAGCGTTCGCCGGCATCGGAAGCGCTCCGGGCGATACGAGCCCGAGAAGACGATCTTGGGGCACCCCGGCATTCAGTTATATGTCTCCCCCGCTTCCTGCCTCTTTCACTGTTACGTTTCTCCTCTCCGCACTTCTCTTAGGAGCGCTTCCCTCAGCGTTAAAACCATTAGCTCTGCCACGTCATTCCTCGCTGGCCACTTTAAAGCTACCTTGGGAGAGTCCCGGCGTCCACGCAGCTATTCTGTCCTCACCTCTCTTGACCCTTTCGTCGTTTGCATAACCCTCCATCGCCTCCCGCCCATCATGCCTGAGCTTCCCATCTCCCCCTGTGCGTTCGGTGCCCGATACCCTGCGTGCGCGAGCTTTTACCGTTAGGGGCGGCGTCGGATCCTCGCCGAAGCTCATGCGAGGCCCGTAATATCTGGGGGTGTCGATGAAGGATTAGCATACTGTTTTGTAGTCGTCGTAAAATGTGTGTATCACGCGTTCGCTGCATGCGGTGGACTACGACCAGAAGATGATCTTATAATTAGAAGAAAAAGCGTTCAAATGCCCGACGCGGGCCGTAAACATGGCTTAGATTTACGGAGCAGGCGCGAGCTCACAGGAGAATCACGCGAGCAAATAAAATTCGCAAACATGAAACTGAACTCTAAAGCCTACTAATAAGAGTATTAAAGGTTTGGAACAAAAAAATATTTTAAGACAACAATTATTTCAAGAGAACGTACAATATTTTTAAATGTAAAAATTAAAATTCGAATTTAGAATTGAATTGTTTTACTTACTTCGCTGAGAATGCTTTAAATTTTAAAAATAGAATTAAATTACTTGATTATAGAAAATACCATAGATTTTTACATAATTATCTGCTTCTATTTTCTTAAATGAGTAATAAGAGTTTTTAGGTAAAAACCACTGTGAGACCCAACTTTAGGTTTCAACCACTGTGAGAAATTTAATGCTTAATTTAATCATTTTCTGGTTCCTAACAATACATACGCAGCTGAAATTGTTCACAAATATCCAAAGAGATTGAGAGCTTTCATGGCCCTAAACCAGTTAGAAAGCCAAAAGACCAAGAATACATTCCCTTCTGGACAAAATCTATAATGCATCATTACATCAAAAAAACAAAACAAAAAACAACGATCCTTTTGGTCGTAAGAAATGGTGTTTCATTTTCAAATCCGAACTTATCGCTCTCTCAAAGACCGCGCAATACCGGTTTACAACACTCCAGATCCCCTCGCCGCAGTCCAGGCATATTTATCACCGCAGACCCCAGACGGCGGCTGTGTGCCCGCCGCCATTCACGAGCGTCCATCACGCGCGCACCTTATATTCGGGGGCGGCGGGGGCGGCGGGGGCGGCGGGGGCGGCGGGGGCGGCGGGGGCGGCGGGGGCGGCGGGGGCGGCGGGGGCGGCGGGGGCGGCGGGGGCGGGGGGCGGCCGGGCGAATGCTTGACGCGGTCGCAGGTCGCTGTCGGCCCACAATGCACATCTGCGACACGTGGCTCGTTTCTCACGCACCCATATACCGCGCAGTGCCGAACAGAAGCATGGGAGTGTGCGTGTACGAGGGGGGCGGGGCGAGGAGTGGAAGAGAGCCGATCGCGGCGGCCGCGGGCAATGGCATCGTTCCCGTCTGTCTCTTACCTCACGTCGCACCCATTCGCACCCCTCCATTCACATCTCTCTTTCGCATTTCCCATGGCTTCCACTTCGCTGTGCTCTTACGCTATGTTTGGTATTTCCTCAGAGCCAGGTCACCCACACTCCTACAGATTTCAAGCTCCGATGTTCTTTTCGTTTTCTGTACCACTTCGATTCTCTCTTGAATCCTGTGACTGCCCTTTTTCTAGCGATCGTTAACCGTGTTTTGTCTCGTTCTGTCGTGATTTTTATAGCGTCATTCTCTGCGAGATTCTTATCTTTGCAATTGGGTAACTACGCTGCAATCATTTCTAATTAATTTCTTTAGTTAAAATAATAGTGGATTTTATGTGTCATAAAATTCAAATACTTTTTAGCAAAAAGTGCTGGTGAATAACAGTTGTTCTATTAATTAGAGGTCAAACAAAAACACATTTCTTTCACAACATCTTGAAACAATGTGTTTAGTTATTTCTTCTTTCTTGTATGGACGATCAGCTTGAACCAAAAATGGAGACGTATATTTTCAACGTGTTTTTCATTTTCCTTCACGCTGCTTTCACGGGTGGGTGTTCCGTAATTTCAACCGTAAAGAGAGCGAGGCACGCCGAGAAGATTTCAGAACGTGTTTTAATACGACCAAGTCAACCTCAGACCTTGGAAGCTCGCTCTTGACATGCGACTTTCTCCTACGTCTTCCTGGAAGCGGCGCCGCCGCCGCGGCATGAGAGCCACTGCAAAGCGGCGGCCGCGGCAGAGGCCTTCGCGGAAATCCTCTTGTGTCCGCGCGGGTGGGAGGGGCGCGCCCGCTCCGCGTTGTCGATTGCGGGCCACTGGCCCTCTCGGACGCCGCCTCGCTCGCTTCGGCGCCAGCTGAGAAGCGACGCCCGTTCGCGGCCACCCTGCGCGCGAATGGGAGGGGAGGGGACAGGAGAGAGAGCTAGGGAGAGTTTAAGCACACGAGAGAGTGTGCGAGGAGAAGGGAAGGCGCACAAAGCGTGCGAGGGAGAGGGAAGAAACACAAGAGAGCGGGCGAGGGAGAGGGAAAGAACATGAAAGAGCGTGCGAGAGAGAGGGAAGGAAAATGAGAGCGTGCGAGGGGAAGGGAAAAAATGCGAGAGAGCGTGCGAGTGGAGGAAAGGAACACGACAGAGCATGCGACGGGAAGGGAAAGAACACGAGAGAGCGTGCGAGGGCAAGGGAAGGTATGCGAGATAGCGTGCGAGGGGGAGGAAAGGAACACCAGAGACCGTGAGAGGAAGAGGGAAGGAATGCGAGAGAGCGTGCTAGGGGAAGGGAAGGTATGCGAGGGAGTGTGCGAGGGGAAGGGAAGGAATGCGGGAGAGCGTGCGAGGGAGAGGGAAAGGAATACGGGAGAGCGCGCGAGGGAGAGGGATAGAACATGAGGGGTCGTGCGAGGAGGAGAGAAGGAATGCGAGAGAGTGTGCGAGGAGGAAAAGAACACGAGAGAGTGTGCGCGGAGGAGGTAAGGAACCCAAGAGAGCGTGCGAGGGGGAGGGAAGAAACGTAAGAGAGCGTGCGAGGGGAAGGGAAGGACCCGAGAGAGCGTGCGAGGGGAATGGAAGGACCACGAGAGAGCATGCGAGGGGGAGGGAAGTAACACGAGAGAGAAAATAGTCACTGGCAACCAAAAGAAAATTACTTTATCATTACTTCTCAAACTTGTGTGAGATAATTCAGTAAATGTGAACAGAATAAACAACAAAAAATTACTTTCAGGATGGAGAATTGTGTACCGAAAGTTGGATACTGCCAAAAACACGATAAAAAGGAATATTTTTGCTATTACAATGGGGGGAGATAAAGAATGTTACTAAGAAAAATACTTATTCCAGTCTCATTTTAAATCTACGAATTATGAAAGGAATAAAAAACACATCAGCTTTACAAAATAGCGGAGCTTTGGGACGAGGGAATATGTGATAATGGGACAAAATATCCAACCGGAAATTCGAACTGAACCAACCAACGAACTGAATCGGAAATGAAAATAGAACCACGGCGGAAGTGAACGTGGTGACCGTAGCAAAAGTGTCGGCACGAGGGAGATGCTCTGATAGATACCGAGATGAACCAAATACAAAATTTAGAAGAAAGGTATGAAGATACTGCATCAAAACTGCTGCTAAGCAGAAAAACTCAAAATGATTTTCCAAAAAGTAGCACTCACACTGCTCAAGAACAACAAATAAAGTAATCTCATATAACATTCCAATGAATTAAATATTTTAACATAAACAATCTTCAGTCTTCTTAAATAACATAGTATATACTTCGATTTTTTTTAAAAGTAACCGATGACATTAGGTCATTGTTACACCTCATGCATTGTAGAAATAATCTTTTTGACAGTGGTACGCACATTTCTGGGGCCACGAGCCCTGTTGAGAAGCACATTCACGAATTAATTAAAAAAGTTTCATTTTGCAAGGCAGGTGGTGTAACAATGCCGTAATGTCATTGGCCACTTCAAAAAATTGAAGAAAATTCAATTTACAGTACAACTGTTCTTTACGTACTACCAACAGTCTCAATAACGCTGCTACAGTTTAATAACACAGCACGTGAATAGAAAATATTTAATGTCGAGCTGTCTCTTCCTTAGAGCCTTGCTGTCGTGCGATGTCTACACGTAAGTAGTGACGCACTGACTATGAGAATTCAGTCGGTACGCGCAGTACGAGAATAGGTGGAATAACAATATTTTTTTTCAATTTTCAGTCAAAATCGAAACTGTTTCATTGTTTTCGATTTTCTGCGATTCTCTGTGAATGAAACAACACTATAAACACTCTCACCTGCCCATATTTTTCTTTTGATTTCTGCTCGCATTGGAAATAAGCAATGTAGACGGCCCGAGGTCCCCGAATTATGCGCACGAGAGACGAGAAACGAAGATGAGAAACTGTACGAAGAGCGACACCAAGTGTATCTAAACTGAAGAGCGACACTGAAATGAGCATTCTGAGGTAAAGGATTTTTATTTATTTTTCGTAAAAAAGCCACTAAAAACTCTAAGTGACGTGTGAAAGAGAAAAACAAATTATATAATAACTTTCAAGGGCCAACACGAGAAAACTTGAAAAGAGAGCAGCAAAAGTGCGAGTCGTGATGCCACATGAGGCAAGTGCGCCAACGCTGGAGAGGAGGAAAAGAGGGAAACATGGAAGAAAGGAATAGGAAATTAAGAAAGATCTCACAGAAGACCCAAAACAAGGATAAATGGTACTTCCAGACATGGAGATTAGAAAAACAGACATGAAAGAAAAAAATAAATAACGTGTTGAATAATAAAACTAACCCGATGGGTAAACGAGGGAAGAGAGAAATTAGAACAAGAATGTTTATATATTAGAAGAAAGCCGGGGACTCACAAAAAGCCAAGAATTAGAAATTGCGTTTGTATCTAAACTGAAGAGCGACACTGAAATGAGCATTCTGAGGTAAAGGATTTTTATTTATTTTTCGTAAAAAAGCCACTAAAAACTCTAAGTGACGTGTGAAAGAGAAAAACAAATTATATAATAACTTCGTCAGTATTTTAAATAAAATCTTTATATTGTGAATAATGTTATTTATACAAATTCATCTTTAAGTCAATCTATTTTATGTATTTTGCTTTGGCTTATATGCGGCAAAAACAGTAAAAACTGTGTGCGACGTATGAGGCAAAAGTATAATTACTCGTAATTATGTTTTCTTGAGCTCCAGAACCTACGCACTATTTTACTATATTTAGTTGAAAGATGAATAATCAACGATGAATATCAACAAACCAAGTTAGAAATATTTGAACACGAGAAATGCTTGCTCTCGGGCTATAAAAATACTTATTTTCATCGGTAAACGAAGTACAGACTTGATTTTATAGTGTTGCTAAGAACATAGTCACTCACATCCTCGGTTCTACTCCTACCACATATAAAAATATGAGATAGTGAAGCTATATTTATGTCTAAAAAACAAGCCATTTTAACATTTGCTCAATGGATCAATGGGAACTAAGGAAAGGATTTGATCGAAATGGGGGTAACACTTCATCGAGACGGAGCACAGAAATGGACATGTAAATGAGAAGGGCGACAGAAGGCAGAGAAGCCAGCCCGCGGTTCATCCGAAGTTGGACCACTGCACTGCTTCTGACTGGGAGGTCCTATGTTCGAGTCCTGACGGCGGCAGGATTCTTGACACTAGCTTTTCAGCTAGGTCGAATTCAGTCGCTGTCTGGGGGAGAATTCTAGCGGCCGGCTGCTCTGATCGGTAGTTTTCAGTGGTTTCTTCGATCAACACCAGGCGAATACCGGAGCAGTACCCTAACAAACGGGCCACGGACCGCGCGCGATCTGTCCTTCCTCTTCCTTGTCCTATGTTCTCCCTTTACACACACACACACTTACACTAACATGCACTACACTACCACATATTCCAGGAGATCGGTCGGGAGCTTAGACCTTGTCCCGGCTGGGGCGGTGCCCCGCTGGTGGGAGAGTCCTGGTTAGGGGGAAACCCCTCTAGCCAACGGTAGATCGGCGCCGGATCTCGCCATCCAGCAGGGGAAGATCAGCGCCATCTCCCGCGAAAAAACATGCACTACACAAACGAGACTAATGACCGAAGCTGTCGACGCGCCCGGAAACACGAAAAAAACAATCAATCAATCCGAAGTTGGAAGCGGTCGCCAGGGCCACGTGCCGCCCGGAGCCAGAGGACGAGCGTCCGGGGCGACCCGAGAGTACCGCCGGCGGCAGCGGCGGCGGTGGCGCGACCTCTCTGACGTGTTTGATCTGCGGGAGGAATGTGTCAAGTGAGCTCTTTGCTGCCGCGTGACACTTAATTGGAAATACAATCAATTCACTCGCCGGCGCGCACCACCGCCGCTGCCGCCCCGGCCGCGGCTTCGCGTCGGATTGCGTCGCGACGGATCGGATCGCGTCGGATCGGATCGCGTCGCGTCGCGTCGCGTCGCGTCGCGTCGCGTCCTCCGCCGATATAATGAAACGCGCTCGTCGTATAAACAAGCGTTATGTCTCCTATTACAGTGCAGCGGTGAATGTTGTGATTTATTGGACGTTGTTCGACGCGTTTTGTAAATCGAATTTCCAACGATTTCCTGACAGGAATGTGAAAACGGGTTGGGATGGTTGCGCGACAGAATGGGAAGGGAATTTTGCGCTCTGCCTGCGATTTGTTAGCTCTGATGTACCTCTTGCAACGCTTTCTGTCCGAGAACTTCACGCAAAACAAGGCAGGTTATCTATTCCATGTGAACCCGAGAAGGGAGTTGCGATTAATTCATTTCTGAAACTAATCTGCCCCATAAAGGGAAAAATGCTGTTTGTCTCTCGTGTGAGAACTTTATGTTCTATTGCCATCATTTTAATAACAAAGAGATGCAGAGTAGAGGGTTTTCAAACTTATGAGTTGCAATGGTTCCTAACTTTTCGAAGTAAGTTAATCACGTTCGTTAAAAATACAGAAAAGTCAGCTGGCACTCAGGTAATCTGTTATGTGAATTAAGCTGTAGCGTTCATATGTCGTTGTGTTGAATTAAACAACAGCTCTCGCAAAAGGAAATATAAAGCAAAGGAAGACCAGAAATGCGGAAGATGTACAGAACGCATTTGCAACGTTTTAAAGTGTGAACATTAGCAACCTGATCGCTACTTTACAAATCGTTTAAAAACATGTCGCATACCACATCTTCTTCAAATAATGGGAAGAAATACGCTCCCAGATACACTTGAGTAGCGACTTAATACATACATGCGTTTTCCTTGTTAACAGATGAAGAAATATCTGGTGAATGCACACGCCGTAAAGACCTAATGTTCTGTGAAATGAAGCATAATATTATGCAGACCAACATCGTTTCCCACAAAAACAAGTTTATTACCCAAGTTGCATGCAAGTCATTTAACCCCTGTTGCTCGATTGTGTTGAAATTCACTTCAGGGAATTCATACGTAACTGAACATAAAACCAAATGACACAGGAAGAGAAAAAGCATTGGAAGAAACTCCATCCATAGCACATTTCAGTCCTAGTAAAAACACGTTGTAAATAAAGATTTCTGTGAGCAAACAACTTTCTTTATTTATCGATATCAAACGTGCGTTGTTCTCTTGTTTGAAAGCCTATTCTTCGAGCTCTTAGAGCACAGAGAAATGTAATCGTGAAAAGAAGAAGTATAGTCGATTATAAATATGTTAAACGAATCTATATGACACCTCTGTCTAGCAAATTTACATGTAACTTGAAACGTAAGCTTTTACAGGTATTCAGTGGGAACGTTTTCGTACGTTTGGTTTTGTATTATAGAACTCCTGAAAATAGTACAACAGTCTCTCAGAAAGCAGTACCGCGTTTCGGCACCAGTGCTTTTCTACGCAGAGGATCTTCCAATCTGAATATTACACAGGTTAAAATATTTCAATAATTAGTAGGTATCTTCAGTCTATACAAACACAACTACATAACATGTTGCATATCATAATATATAACCTGTCATGTACATGTTTCACCATATACATATGTACATTTGCAAACCAACTGCGACGGTTCAGCTGCGACATTATGTCTTCAGTATCGTTGCCCGGGAGGTCTTCCCGCGGCGTCATAGTAGTGACAGATTTTCGACTACTTCATGTGACAATAGCTCAGCCGAAATCAACTATTGTTGGAGGGAGAATTCTACCTTCCGACTACTCTGATCGGTCGTTGTCCTTGGTTTCTCATATCACCACAAGGTGAATGGCGGTGCAGTTTCTTAACGAACGGGCTTTGGACCATAGCAATCATTCCTTCGTGTCTGACTCATTTCCTCTTACATACATACAAACACCAAACGCACATTTGTGTGCACTACACCATTATTATATATGTGGAGATACCAGTCGGAGAGCTTGGAACTTTTCCTGGCTGGAGTGGTACACAGTCAGGGATGGTTTGTGGAGTGGGAACTTCCCGCAAAATGATGTGTAATTCGGAGTCGGATCTCACATTATAGGGAAGGAAGAACACTGTTATCTCCTTCAACATGCACTGCGTTTACGGAAAAATTGACCTCAATTGCAGACGCGACCGGTGCAAATACTTTTCCATTCCCTCTCTCGTGCCGCGAATCCGAAGCAAATAATGGAAATTTAAGTCCACAAAACTTGAAACAGTGGAAAAATGACTGGTTTCATATTTAAGTATTTCAAAACAAACTTCCTTCACAATTTATAATTTACAGATACAAACATACGCTACAAGAGTATTTGAGCATAAATCTATCGTCAAGAGCATCAAGAGATTTTATTTATTTATTTTTTATTTTACATAAAAAAAGTTAAAAACTGCGTATGACGTGCTATGGGGAAAAGTGAATTGTGTGCACATTTTCAAAATTCTATGATCCCTACACTGAGTCATATACTATTTAAATTTAGAATTTTGAAAAAAAAGATTTTTTTAAAGATTCATATCCGTTTGCTTCAACGGTAACGTAAAGGTTCTTGCTTATTTTCTTTTTCACGAGTAGATGCTCAACTCTTCACTCACACCAAAAAGGAGCTCGCATGCGAGGTAGACGCAACGGATTTCGAAGCTCTCAGAATTCTCTGAGCCACTGGACGCCATTTTCGCGAAAGGGCCCCGCACGTGTAGGTGTTTCGTATTTCCTCAAATTTCTCAAGAGCTTTGAAGATGAGATAGCTCGCAAGTGACCTTTTGAAAATGTGAAGCGTCCTCAACTGAAGTACGGAACATAATGAATAATTATTCTTTTGAGTCTCGAGTTCAAGTGACTTGTTACTGATATCGAAAAGTCGACGAAAGACGAAGGAAAGTGCTGCTTCAAGTATCATGTGTTAAATGTCGGACGAGTGCAGAAATTTAACACGTAATGCAAGCACTTGCTTAGGTAGCGTTAGAAGCCGAAAATGCTTTGAGAAAACCCTGGCGAATTTATGTACTGTGTATAAGTTTCGTAGTGGAAAAAAGTGGGGGCTACTGACCATTACAGATACTGACGAAACGTATTGACAAAGTATGAGTTACTCATAGTATAGGCTTCAAAATGATGAGACATTTTGTGTTGTGTATTTTTTATTCGTGTTTGTACGCACTGGAAAAGAATAATGAAATATTTCCCTTCTAGTTATTGTAAGTTAGAAATATTATGACTTATATAATTTACACACAAATTAATTTATTACTTAGTGCTCAGAATAAGAAACTTGAAAAATCACACTATAAAATTTAAAATTTACGAGTTAACAGAGCATTTGAACAAGTTAATTCATACCTTTCATTTGTTTACCTGGTTTGAGTGTATTTGAGAAACAAAAGAAAAATATATCAGAGAATAAAGCAATATAACTTTTCTTAGATACGAATACATTAATATAATTAAATGAAATGAAAACAACAATAACAAACAAGTGAAAGTAAGCAATATAGTCTACAACGGCAAATGAATAAAACTGGTTTATAGGGTCATTATTGATATTTTATTGACTTCATTGATACAAAATCTTAACTTGCATGCGGAAGACGTCACGATAATGGCTATGCCTTTATCGTTATGAAAGGTCCTCAGCGATTAAATAAAAAAATAGATACAATATAAACCTATTATTTTTTACAACCTATTATTTTTTTACGTATCTCACAAATACATCAATATTTTAAAGTGATATGTGAGTCTCATTAAACTCGTTTTGAATAACGAAGCAGAAACAGAACTGGGAAGGAAAGTAGAGGGCGCGGGTCGGAAATGCGAACAATTTATGAGCTACAATAGATGATTGTATCATATGTAGAGATACGGGGTTGGATATAGATGGAAAGGACGTCGCGAGAGAAATGATGGGAAGATAAGTAAATAAGATAGCAATAATAATATGAGAGTGACAGATGAAAATTGTGTTTCCAATGGGAACAAAACCGGGGGTGAATAAAGGTATGGGTGACTACGAGGTCCAAAGGAAGGTCTGGGACGGGATAAAAAACAAAGAGGTGAGTGGGGATCGAGTCACGAGTGTGGGAAAAGGTCCAGGAAGCTATTCAAGAGCAGGATAGAGTGAGGAAAAAAAATCAGAAGCGAGGAAAGGATCAGGGTCAGGGAAATTGCAAAGACAGTAGAGACGAAAAACAAACGTGAGTCGAGGTTCTGTGGAAAAGATAACGGCAACATGAGAAAACAAACTACGTCAGACTTAGTTGAAACCTTAGCGGATAATAGAATACGTACAGGAGTCCGCAAAAGGTTTGGTGCAGTAGAAAGGCCGAACCGGAACCAGACAGACCGCGGGGCAGTGAGGCTGAAGGAGCGGTCACGAAACGCGGGAGGGAAAACAGGAGGGGCGGCCACAGGGTCGTTAGCGCGTCGGCCGCGCGGGGCGCCCCACGCACTGCGTCGGCGGCGTCCGTTTGATTGAAGGCGACCGCAGCCCGCCGTCCAATCACTGACCAGCGCTTGCCTCGACCGCTCCGCCGCCCCCGTCGCCACCACCTCCGCCCCCGACGCAACCGACCCCGCAACTTAGCGCGACCGCCGCGATGGAGGCTTCCTGTCCGACCCGACGCGACGCGACGCGACGGATTCGCGCAACGGCCCCGATCAAGGGCACTGAGGCACAGTCCCGAACCCTGCGGAACGCCGCCTGGTGTTTGGCACGCGGTGGCCCGTGCAAAGACACGCTCAGACACAACTGCAAGTACGTCTGATGTGTTGCGGAGAATACCAGCGGCCGCTAGTCGTGAAACTCAGAGTGTAGGGGCTTTGAAAGGCCTTCGGCTTAACCACATACACTACATCCGGTTTCGAGTAAAGGATTAAGGTTTGCAAATAAAATAGACTTCTGAATAACAAAGACAAAAAACGACTACCGCAACTAGCGTGAGTGAGATTGAATATTATAGCTAATTGTAGATTCGGCTGACAGTATCAACATCCACATCAACAGATCAACATCCTCTAATGAGCACGAAGACAACGTTAATAATAATTGAATATTAGATTTTAAATAATAATTGCTGTTTTAGACACTTGTATGAGTTATTGTTTTTGATTTACCACTATACCTAACATAGGCTTAAGATGGAAAGAAAAATACGTAAAGTATTAATAATTTAAAGAAATATTAAATTGCATTGTTACCAAGACTGCATGAGTGAAATAATACACACATATATGTATATGCCAGGGACTACTAAATGAGGTCACAAAAGACTACCAAATGAAGACAGCCAAAAGAGAAGAGAGGTACAATTATTTACGAACGAGCTCACTCAAACTCTTACAAGAAAAGCGCAGTAGTATCTGCGATGCCGTGT
This sequence comes from Teleogryllus occipitalis, assembly GCA_011170035.1. NCBI lineage: Eukaryota > Metazoa > Arthropoda > Insecta > Orthoptera > Gryllidae > Teleogryllus > Teleogryllus occipitalis. Next base: position 20,000 of record BLKR01000570.1, read on the forward strand.
GGTGAAACTCGAGTTCGCATTCAAAGTCCGATCGCGGCGCAGCACGGATGACGAGGAGCGGGGCGGAAAAGGAATGACTAGAGAGCTATTGAGGGTGGACAGAGAGGACGGAACAGATAAGATGGAGCAGAAGACGCAACAGGCATGTCGATTCAGACGGGCGGGGCGAGGTGGGAAGGGAAGGAGTGCGAATCGGGTGAGACGGAAGAGCGTAGAGGCGGCGGTGGACAACTCGGGTCGGAGAGAACACGTGACGGGATCGGTCAGGGCAGGGAGGAGCAAAACTGAGTGGGCGGGGCGGCAAGGAGTGGTGTGGGAGGAGGCGCAGGGAGGTTCATGAGGGGAGGAGGACATGGAGAGTAGAGTGACACGGGGAGGGGAGGGTAAGCATATGGGGCGGGAAGGTACATGGGGAGGGGAGGAACATGGATCAGGAAGGAACGGGTTGGGGAGGGACATGGGGTGGAGAGGGTCATGGGGCAGGGAGGGACATGGGGCGTGGAGAGACATGGGGAGGGGAGGGGAAGGGGAGGGACGTGGGCAGGGAGAGACGTGGGCGGGGAGGGACGTGGGCGGGGAGGAACGTGGGCGGGGAGAGACGGGCGGGAGGGACGCGGGCGGGGAGGGACGAGGGCGGGGAGGGACGTGGGCGGGGAGGGAAGTGGGCGGGGAGGGACGTGGGCGGGGAGGGACGTGGGCGGAGGGACGGGCGGGACGTGGGGTGGGGGAGGGACGTGGGCGGAGGGAGGGACGTGGGCGGAGGGACGTGGGCGGGGAGGGACGGGCGGGGAGGGACGTGGGAGCGGGGAGGGACGTGGGCGGGGATGGACGTGGTGCGGAGGGACATGGGAGGGGGAACGAGAGGGTACAGGGAGGGGAGGGACGTGGGCGGGGAGGGACGTGGTGCGGGGAGGAACTTGGGAGGGGAGGGACATGGTAGGGGAGGGACATGGGAGGGAGGGACGTGGGCGGGGAGGGACGTGGGTGGAAGGGACGTGGGCGGAGGGACGTGGGCGGGGAGGGAAGTGGGCGGGGAGGGACGTGGGCGGGAAGGGGACGTGGGCGGGGGGAGGGACGTGGGCGGGGAGGGACGGGGCGGAGGAGCGGGAGGGACGTGGGCGGGGAGGGACGTGGGCGGGGAGGGACGTGGTGCGGGGAGGGACGTGGTGCGGGGAGGGACGTGGTGCGGGGAGGGACATGGGGAGGGGAACGAGAGGTACATGGGAGGGGAGGGACATGGGAGGGGAGGGACATGGGCGGGGTAAGACATGGACGGGGAAGGACATGGGGCAGGGAGGGGTCATGCCCGGGGAGGGTCATGGAGTAGGGTGTGGTGGGGTGGGGTGGAGTGCGGGAGGTGGGGCGGGCGGGGCGGGGCTGTCCGGGCGGGGCGCACGCGATGTTCGGCAGCGGGCGGCGATAAGCGCGCCTCCAAGTGGGTCGAAGGCGTGCGGCGTAACCGGCGCGGATAAGGCGCGGCTATGGGCTGCGGTTCGTGCGCGGGAGAGTGGGCTGGCCGGCGGGCGGAGGGTGCAGCGATCGGCATGAGGGGAGATTTGGGGGTTTGGTGCCGAGTAGGATACGGGATGGTGGATTGATGTGTGAGAACGGAGAGTAGGGGCAAGTGTTAGAAGAAGTTGAAAGAGAAGGGAAGCGGAGATGGAGGACTGGGAACGACTTGGTGCCGAAGATACGAGCGTTGAAGGATGAAGTGAGGTTATGAAAAAAAATACCGGATCATGTTTGAGAGAAAGAAACATAATGATAGTGAAAGAGACGGAAAATGAAAGGCAGTGGAAAAGGCAGTGGCAAAGGAAAGGGAGAGCAGATGATATATTAGGGAATGGAAGCGAAGGGGCACTAAAGGAAAGAGAAAGACAGGGAGAAGGAGATAGAAAATTGTTACAAATACGAAAATGACATTGCAAGAATTATAGAGTGGACCATATCACCAAGAGTGAAAACAGAAAAAGAAATGGAAAGATGCTAGACAAAGACATGAGATAAACGAAATGAGAACGTGAAAAAATGTTTCAAAACGAGAACAAAAGAAAGCTTACTTGAAATGGACTCCACAGAAAAGCAGGGCGTCAAGAAGAGTAAAAGAAGCAAGTCGGTCAAAGAAAAGAGGGGGAGGGAAGATCTGAATGTATGGTAGCGGGAAACTTGTAACTGTTTGGAATTGACAACATGAATTTCCAAACGGAAAGATCTCCCATTAAACGAGTAGTTAAATGACACGGAAGAAGCCGGTGTGCAGATTTAAAGTTGAAAGCTTCCGATTTTCAATAGAACGATCTAACAACGACTATGGAAGCTTCGTGTCCCGGATTCTATTACTGTACTTCACTGGCTGACAAGATTGTGCACAATTTGCTAATGGAAACGTTGCTATTCCGTGACCGCGGTCAGACGGAGATAGACATAGAAAGACTCATTTGCAATGTAATGATATAGGCAACCGGGTGATATAATGCTGTAACTACCAATACTCTCATTACATTTTTAAATATGATGATACATATTCGTCTGGAACAGTTTTCGTCACTACTACTTCATTTTTAAGCCTGATACAGATAGATTCACGACCCGAGTCAAAGAAATTACATCCTAAACTGTTTAGTATGTTGCGCGATATATCCTCTTTAATATTCTCAATGCTTATCTAAACATATAATACTAAATTAGATGTGAACTACGATTTTCCAGTACAAAAACTTTTGAAAAAATGTTCAAAAAAAACAAATGCAATTTTCAGATACATCTATCGAAGCAACGTGTCTTTAATGAACGAGATAATATTCAAAAGAGTCCCCAGCTTGCAGAAGATCTTATTAAAATCCCAGGCACCATTGTTTTCCGATCTCAGCTATTACTCCCTTAAGGCAATTTCAGCGGCGGCGGCGGCCCCGATTGGCGATAGCGAGGGTCGTGCAACTAAGCAACTCGGCCCGAAGGCGCCAGGCTGCTTATGGCGCAATTCCGCCTCCGGTCGGGCCGAGCGGCGCCGCGCGGCGAATCCCAAATTTCCTTTCGAGCGCTCGGCTCGACCACGCCCTCGGCGCACCGCAGCCTTCGTGCCGAGCCTCTGCTCACGCAATCACGCCGCCCCCACACTCGCCTCGACCCGCCGGCCTCATGGCAGATATCCCCATGCATTTGCCCCATAACCGCTCCTCCAAACAGGATCCCTCGCTCCATTCAACACTCGTCTCGTCCCATCAGGCTGAAGCCGGGCCCTTTCTTTTCTGGCCTCCTCCTCTCCGGCTCCATGACCGATATCCGGTTGCAGTCGCCCCATAACCGCTCCTCCAAACACGATCCCTCGCTCCCTTCAGCACTCGTCTCGTCCCATCAGGCTGAAGCCGGGCCCTTTCTTTTCTGGCCTCCTCCTCCCCGGATCCTTGACCGATATCCGGTTGCAGTCGCCCCATAACCGCTCCTCCAAACACGATCCCTCGCTCCCTTCAGCACTCGTCTCGTCCCATCAGGCTAAAGCCAGGCCCTTTCTTTTCTGGCCTCCTCCTCTCCGGATCCTTGACCGATATCCGGTTGCAGTCGCCCCATAACCGCTCCTCCAAACACGATCCCTCGCTCCCTTCAGCACTCGTCTCGTCCCATCAGGCTAAAGCCAGGCCCTTTCTTTTCTGGCCTCCTCCTCTCCGGATCCTTGACCGATATCCGGTTGCAGTCGCCCCATAACCGCTCCTCCAAACACGATCCCTCGCTCCCTTCAGCACTCGTCTCGTCCCATCAGGCTGAATCCGGGCCCTTTCTTTTCTCGCCTCCTCCTCTTCGGATCCATGACCGATATCCGGTTGCAGACGCCCCATAACTGCTCCTCCAAACAGGATCCCTCGCTCCATTCAACACTCGTCTCGTCCCATCAGGCTAAAGCCAGGCCCTTTCTTTTCTGGCCTCCTCCTCTCCGGATCCATGACCGATATCCCCTTTTATTCGCTCCCTCTCTTCCTTTCCTCCTTCCTCGTTCCTCCCTGACATGAATATACTTCTGCACTCCTTCACTGACACGCTCCCACATTTGCCCTCCCAAAGCATTCACTTTTTAACCGTTCTCCCAACCACGATCGCTCGCTCTATCCCACACTTGCGGCGTTCCATTCTGTCCACGGACTGTTTCTGGGCCCTTTTTCTTCAGACACGCTCCCGTTCCTAGTTTGTCCCTCCGTCAACTTGGATAAGACTTATCGAAGCGTGTCAAATTGGCCTAACCAATTGGTCTTTTTTGGCAAACGGCTAAAATAGCTTATCGACCTTTGCATGTGAAACTTTTCCCAATAATGATTATATTAATTCAGCACATTCCAGATATGTTATATTTATACATTTGCTTCAGTTGTTTGCCAGAACGTCTCCTCCCACTTCCAAACTGCCCTTTCTGTATGTCCCCTCATAACCACTTTTACACTACGATCCCACTCCTTAATATCCTATGTTATCTTCGACCTACATCAACTTTCCCACAGAAGCTACTCATCTCCTCACCTATCATCTGTATCTAACTTCTCTCTCGACCATTCTCTTCTGTTCCATTGCACTCCTCTTCCTTTCCGATCCTAGTCCAACCCCCTCTGCTTTCTCCGCTGTATCCCTTCTTCACCCTTCATCCTCTCTTATTTTTCGTTCCTTATGCGGGCGTTTCGTACCTCTCCGCACAGTTTCTCCCAACTAACCCTCCTGCCGGGTTCACCCTTCGCAGATCCCACTTGGGCTGTACCCGCTGACTTCTCTTACCCAACGCCCCCGCACCACTGCCGCCGCCGGGGCTTCGCCCGCTCGCTTAGCAGGAGCGAAGTTCAGCGATCGAGAGCCGCGCCGCCCCGCCCCCTAACTGCGCGGTTCCAGCAGCAGCGGCGCTCCTAGCGGGGAGGGGCGGGGACGGCGCGGGGAAGAATCGCGGACGCGAGGGTGCGCGCGGTATCAGCTCGGCGTGGCGTAAGCGGCGGCGGGGGCGGTGGGGGCGGCGCGGAGTTGCGGAATGTTCTCCGCTCCGGTGGCAGCCTAACACCGCCCCACCCCCGCCCCACCCCCGCCCCTGCCCCCGCCTCGAGCGACGGCGGCGGAGCAGGGCCCGCTCTTCAGCGTGGGCGGGCGGCTGGGCGCGCGTCCTTCAATGGGCGTGATAACGAGCTCGCTGGTCCATTGTGAGGCGGCGCTGGCGGGGGCGGGGCGGGGCGGGGCGGGGCGGGGCGGGGCGGGGTGGGGCGGGGAGGGGTGGGGAAGGGCGGGAGGCACCGCGTCGGTCAGGCAAGGAGCAGTGGGCGCGGGACTCCTTGGGAACACGAAAGTTTCCGCCTACGAAGAATTTGATATGGAAATATTTTTTTACGCTTCGTTTGGGTGTTTCTTTGAAGAAATTGCACTGCAGCCCGTGTAGACTTTCACTTGTATCAACATTTAATTTATTGTAAGCTAAGTTCAAACTTTATTCTAAACTTCTAAAAACACTGCTCAAATATTAATCTTTGGACACGGTCACCATATAGTTCGAAGTGTTGAGAGGCATTGAGCCTTCTTTCACCGGATTTATAGCCAGATGTTAGGTTGGTATTGTAATAGTGGATGAGTAATACATGGAAAATGCTAATTCAATCATAAAGCTATTGCATTGCAATAATTTACATTTATTGCAACGAAAATATCTTGCATTACAATAAGCATTTTAAATTGATTTTTTCAATATAATTTTTAACATAAAACGTAAGACTTTTTCATTTTTTTGAGAAATAAAGCTGGCTAAGAAGCTATTAATAGAAGAATATTCTTCTTTTCTCATGGTGAAAATAATGTCAAGTGAATATACTCGAAAAGTTGTTGGTTCACTAGAATAGTATACATTTCGATTACTTGAATTTGGCATTAGGTACGGAAATGGAAAACAGTATTTTTATTTAGATTTAGAACTTTTGAATGTTTTGCAACATTTAACTTGAATTGACATTAGAATTAATTTTTTCGAATTAATCAAGAAATGAAAATCAATAATTCAATAGAATTATTTCTTGTGGATTCCGTACGAACATTTTATAAGTAGTTCAGTATATTTTTTAATCTCGCAGAAGGTTTGACACTGTGTATTGTTTATTCTCGTCATTCAAGATGGATACTCCAGTGTTGCAGATTTTAATGCATTAAAAAATGTTCCTTCGCTTTGCAATTCCCAGCAAAGTCCTTTGAGATCTTTGTTAGTAGATTTGTCATATCATATTTTGCGTAACACTTTGGTTTTTGATTCTTTTATTTATTTGTAAATGGCTATTGAGAAAGGCGAAATGACAAAAAAACTGAATGAAAAGGCGGAAACACAGAATTTTCATGTTTCAAATGACGCCATAGAAACCATTTCAGTGGTTATTTATATTTCTTCCTTTTATTAACATTTATTATTAATAAAACATGTATACGATATACAGAGTGAGTCACTCGCTCTCCGAAAATTTAGCAGTAATGTTAGCATTAGCACTAATGACCTCTCGAATTTTGAACAGCGCTTCAAGACTTAGAAATTCGCATGAAGTGGCAGTGACATACATGCCGCGACGAAAAATTACAAAAAAGATACAAGAAGATATGCTCCTGTAGCCAAAATGAGAAATTAATGATTTGGATCTAATGTTGTGAAGAACACGCTGATGTTTTTTACCGCATGGAATGACTCTCGTTGAATTAATAATGGAATATAATTCAATATTATTATTATTATTATTATTATTATTATTATTATTATTATTATTATTATTAACGACAAAGTTAATGTAACGGTATGAGAGAACGATGAAACAACTGTCTTCCCGTAAGAAACAACGGTAAGAGGGGTTGGGAATTTTGTCCCCACGGCACCTGCGGCGCCCAGTGCCCGAGCAGTGGGGACTGGCCGAGGAAGTGTTTCCGATGCGCCGTTCCGCCCTGGGCGCGTCCCCGGAGACTGCGACGGCCCTGCAGATATTCGTCCGCCAGTTTGCCTGTCCCTCCTAATACGAGCGCCCGCCGTCGGCCCACCTCGCCCCGCCCCGCGCCGCACCGCCCCGCCCCTGCCCGCCCCGCCCCTCCTGCCCCGCCCCGCCCCGCCCCGCCCCGCCCCCACCGCTCCGCTCCGCGCCCGATCCGGCCGCCGCCGCGTTGGAACGCGCGATAAGACTACGTAATAGCGAGGGCGGCGGCGGTGGCGACGCTGACGGAGGCGGAGGTGATGGAAAGGACAGGAACCATGCCCGCCGGTAGAGTAGGCGGTGTCAGCGGCGGTGTTGATGGCAATGGCAGAGTGGTGTTGATGGCAGCGTTGGCAATGATAAGGGCCGGAAGCGGTAGTGGTGGGGGCGGCAAAGATGGCAATGATCGCGTCAGGATGACGACGCCAAGAACTGCAGGTATGGCGGCAGGAGGCTTTGCTGGGAGGGCGGTGCCACCGGCTGTGGAGATGGAAGGTGAGACCTGATCGAGGTTGGCGGGGTTGTGAGGACGACGGAAAGAGTAGAAAACGACCACTGGGGGATAAAGCAACAACGAGCACTGTGGCGGGAACAGTGGGGGCGGTGCGAATCGTGGTGGGGCGTGCGTGCAAAGAGGGATGAAATGTCGGGGTCGGCGGAAGACAAAGTCGGGGCTGGGTCGAGTGGCTGAGGAAGAGGAGACGGCGGCGGAGACAACAGAAGAAAGGTGGCACGGGCGGTAATGGAAATGGAAGAATGGTGTCGTGGCGAAGATGGCGGGAATGGTTTGGAAGACTAGGGTGACCGAGACGTCAGTAAAGCAGAGGATGGCGGTGATCGCAGGGGCAGCGGGAGCAGCAAGAGCAGCGGAGAGAGAGAAAAGTAAATAGGGGAGAAGAGGGCGAGGGGGCAAAAGTGGCAATGGTGACGAAGAGGCGAGGGGACGACAGATCGAAGTGTGGAAATAGTGAAGGGAGGAAAGAGTAAAGGGAGGAAAGGACAAAGGGAGGAAAGGGCGAAGGGAGGAAAGAGCGAAGGGAGGAAAGGGCGAAGGGAGGAAAGGGCGAAGGGAGGAAAGGGTGAAAGGAGGAAAGGGCGAAGGGAGGAAAGGGTGAAGGGAGAAAAGGCGAAGAGAGGAAAGGGTGAAGGGAGGAAAGGGCGAAGGGAGGAAAGGGCGAAGGGAGGAAAGCGCGAAGGGAGGGAAGGGCGAAGGGAGGAAAGAGCAAAGGGAGGAAAGGGTGAAGGGAGAAAAAGGCGAAGAGACGAAAGGGTGAAGGGACGAAGGGGCGAAGAGGTGAAGGGGCGAAGGGACAAAAGGACGAAGGGACAAAAGGATGGAGGGTCGAAAGAGCGAAGGGACGAAATGGCGAATGAACGAAAGGGTGAAGGGACGAAAGAGCGAGGGGGCGAAGATGGGGAAGAGAATCCAGAGGGTGATAAGGGTGGCGATGGGGATTGGTGGCGGGTGATGCGGGCTGTTTAAAGACGGGGCTCGGCGGCTGGAGGTGGCTATGAAGTCGCGTGAGAGGTTTTTTTCGGAGTTCTTTGCTTTCCTGGCGGTGTCCATCGCATCGTTGGGACAGGGCTGTTGACACGTTTCGCGCTGGCTGTTGGGTCACACAGCTCTTCATTGATTTCGGAGAGGAGAGTATCTCAGATGTAGGAAATAGTTATCGTTGACACGTAGTCTCAGTGGGAAGGGCTGTAAGAGATTTTTAAAAGGGCAAAATGTGAAGAGTATGTTTCTTTAAACAAGTTCGTGAAACTTCACTGGAAAACATATGTCGATTTCACTCACAACCGATATATTTATTTTATTACGGAAGTTACGAAAGTATTCAGTATTTTAATAAGTTACAACTGTGAAGCACTGATTCATTCAAAAAGTTTGTATATGATTAATATTATGTTATCTCAATTTTATTCAAACTATTTTTATATGATTAATTTTATGTTATCTTCCTTAAGTATTTCGCATATTCATTGAACTTTATTTGGAAATGCATAAAAAAAGAAATTCATTTTCATTTAGAAACAAATTTTTCATTTTATCTCGTTTCATCTATAATTTAATATCATTATTTCTTTGTATTAATTGTTGTTTAAAGTGCATATGACGCAGGAAATATTTTGATGAGATACATTATTTTTATTAAGTTCCTTTATTCAAACACATTGAATGAGAATGTATATGTCCACCTAAAAATGCAAAAGGATTTGATAATCGTATTTCAAAATAAATTTATGTCCTTTATAAAATATAACACACAATTCGTTTGCTGGAAACAAAAAAAAAATGGTCAACCACATTGCATTCTACTTCATTCCTTATAGAAACCAAAAATACAGGATATTTATACACCGAACATATTAATTAATACATTATTTGTAAACCGTTTATTTCTCAAAAGCATTTAACGTTTTCAACAACATAATATTTAGAGTTTCCTGAAAGCTCTCGAGTATATTCAATATCCCACATTCAGCAAGTTACAAACACGCCCATTGCATTACTTTAGCGGCAGCAACAACGCCATTTGAGTAAATGAGAGAATATTACAATCATCGTCAGTGGTGCGTGACATACTGGAGCAGAAATTCACTACAAATCAGAGAAACTATGCCAATTACATTAATTTCGCTTTGCCGTCGCTGGAATGCATTATAGTTATGACCGTCGCATCAGCCAGCACCCAGAGGCCACGTGTGGTTTTCATTCGCGTTTATTCGTCGCCTGTTCGGCCGCCAGAGGTCTCGTTTGCGCCATAAAGCCTGGCACCGGTCGTCTGGCGTGACAGTGCCACGGGCATGAGCGTCCTTCATAATTACTCAGTTAATAGAGAAACACGAGCCACATCGAGCGGAATCGATACCCAAGGACTTGCAATCCTTTTGTGCTATCAACTATCTACGCCTGAGACTGGACCAATTACGATAAAATATAACATTAATATCAACAATATTACTGATTGTTTAATGGTATATTGGGTAATATTGATTTTTAATTATTATTAATATCATTAATATTTTATTAATATTAATTTTGTAAATTACTGCTACTACATTGTTCTCAATTGATGTTAAATGTATCTTACCTTATTCAATTTTCATGACATAGTACGAGAGCAAACATATGGTTTTATTATAAAATTCACTTTCTTAAAGAAAATGTGTTTGAAAGCAGTTTTGTGACACACCTTTCCACAAATTTATTTCTGCGTTAAAGATAGCTAGAGTGATATTATAGAAAATATTATTGCACAGTCCTAAATACGGCAAAACGGAAAACGACGGCATATCATTGAAGAATAGTCAACAGCACTAGTATATGTCTATGTTGAACAATGATTTTCAATTGATCTCATCTGTCACTGGAAACGTAACTTTGATTCATTACAAAGAGACCGTTTCTTGAAAAAAGTCCACATTAATTTTTTGTCCACATTAATTTATCTTATTCGTAACTTAATTTTTATGAATTAATGTTAATTCGTTCAAGAGCACAAACGTCAGAGTTACTAAGAAACGTCAGATTACTAAGAAATTATCAACAAACAGTCCTAAATAAATTACGCGTTTAAACATCCATGAGCTTATTAAGATCATGAAAACCCAGGTATTGAAAAAAGGCTCGAATTTTAGAATTACAATTTTATTTAAATAAACATATCACTGCATTAAATGTGTAAATGTAGTCATAACAGTGTTTCAGTAATTTTGAAATATATGCTTACTTACTTCTGCACTACCTATGTACCTCTGACAAAAATATGAGATCGTGAAGTTGAAAGGACAGGAGAACTGAAGGTCTTCCGCTGGGAACAGTCAACATTTTCCAGACTCATCGTCACCCCCGCCTCTCCACGTCACACAGCTCGGCCCTTCCCTTCTCCCCAGTGTCTCACAAAGAACCCGCTGCCCACTCTCCCCTTCGCTGGCTTCGGATTAAGAAACTTTTAACAAGATGGGCCCTCGGCGCGCGGGGATGGGTGGGCCGGGTTTTGAAAGCACGGCCCTAGGACGGGCCGCTTTCCCAAAAATTTCGACTTCGCGCTAACAGCCTCTCTCCGCCCTGGGGACCGCCGCAGCAGCCATCGCCACAGTTACATTGGCCTATCCGTCACCCTCACATCCCATGTATTACCCACTCAATCTCTCAGTTTCTTTCTTTGATTTTATTTTCCACGGAATTCAAGTGTCGTTCTCATAATAGGCCATACCAATAATATTGAAATTAGTTTCACCAGCATTACATTTACAGAAGCCTACTATTATTACTGTATATTTTGGAGTGCATCTCTTAAGAGAGAAATTCTTTCCTGTAAGAAAAATAAGAAGAAATAAACCTCTAAAGCTAAGAAGCAGTCAAGCTTCCATGCATAATCTAATAGAGAGGAAAATCAGGAAAAGAAAACTAAACTTATTAATGCTGAACATGAACATGTTTTAAATGCTGGAAAAAGTCCAAGACTTTAGTTTCATTCTCTGCAACTTCCTTTCATGTCAGCATCAGTAGTTATAAGATGTTCTTTTTAGAAAATATTTTGTCCACCTCCCATCAAAATCGCAAATGTGGTCAAAAGGTCAGTTCCATTCATTACTATTGACACCCAAAGTGCCTCTTCCATCACCACTGAAACAACCACCATTCTCCTTTACCGTCACTTCTGTTTCGCAACCACCTTCTTTTCCGTCCCGAAATCACTGCTAACAGACTCATTGTCGCATTTCCCATCATCTCCACTACCACCACCAAACCTCCCCCTCTATGACACAGTCACCACTTGACGATCCCCAGTTGAGGCTTTCATTCTTCGCCAACTCTCCACTTCATTTACTAGACGGTCGAATAAGGCGGTCCCACCCGACGGCTCCGATCCAAGGTGTGGAGGAGGCTTCGGGAAGTTCGATTCCCGAACGAAAAGTCCGTGACGGAGATGCGTCTCCACCCCCCACCCCCCACGTCAACCTAATCAAAGGCGCGCGCGCCCAAAAAACGCACGAGCGCTAACGAAGAATTCGGAATTTGCCTCGCGCTCCCGAGAAGAACTTCCAATTACCGCGAACACCGGTGCCTCGGCGGCCGCGCCACTTCACTTTTAACGCGTTTCATATAGCGACAGCCACAAAGGATGCGCCCCGGACCGCCAGGGTCGTGAGCATAATTGTCCCGGCTTTAAGAACGCGCTGATTTCACAGTTCGTTGTAAGGCCTAATTACCGCCCGCCCGGTTCCCCGAGTAGTAATCGGGCGGGATCGCGAGGGGAGAGTCATTTGAAGGCGGCTTGCGCTGGGGCTGGGCCCCGGGTCGACCTCGCGGGGGTTTAATTAAGCGCAGTATTTGTTCTTAATGACACGGGCCAATTAAACACAAACGTGGTCATTGGGGATGGGGTGGGGAGCGCTGCCCTTTGGGGGTGGAGTTAAGGGCGAAGGGCGCGATTGGAGGGGGGAGAGGAGGTAGAAAAAGAGAGGGAACGAAACGAACCAGGTGAAAGAGAACAGGGAATAGCTGATGGAATGAGTTGAAATGGGAGAGTGAAAGAGAGAGAAAGCTGGAAACCAGTAGAGAACGACAGAATGGGTAACGTTCAATCTGTTGTAAAATAGATAGGGTGGGTAATCGACAACGTATATCTACGATGTGGAGCATCCATTATAACTTTAATATTTCAAACAGCGAGGAGAAAAAGGTGAAGAAATTTTAATAATAATAAAAAATACTGTAACAGAAATTTATGTCTAAAATTTGAAAACTCAATACGTGACTATTTTCTTCAGATATTATCATTACAAAAGTACATGAAGTCAAAGTTCGTATCTTTAATAATATAGGCATAAGGTCGAATTAATTTTTTGGACAAGAATAAAACAAAATCGATCGTCAACAAGCAGCGATAGCAATTTAAACCGAGTCACCATTAAATTTGTTGTAATGAATTACACGAAATTGTTTCTTAAAATGTAAAAGCATGAATATATTCACATATTGAACTAGAAATCACATTTACTAGATCACTTCCTTCCGCACCTCTATGTATTTGTAATAGTATAATAATAAGAAAAGTTAAATATACAGACAAATTAGTGGCATTTAAAGGAAAACATATTAGTGGCATTTAAAGGAAAATTAATAAAACTTGGGGAGTCATAATAAGAGTATGGTATTTGCAATGGCTTCCCGATTTCGATGGATATAGCTCTCTTCTCAGCTTTATCAAAGTTGAAAAGTTTTTGAAAAGTCTAAATAAAATTGGAATCAACATACCTCTATTAGATCTTCTGTAAGTATACGTGAATACAAACTTATCGTTGTTTAAAAAAGTTATTTTCTCATTTAAGTGATGCCGAAATTTTTCGAGATCAGAAGATATGAATAACTTAAAGATGGGGCTTCAGACCCATGTGCTGGACTTTATGAAAGGAAATTAATACATAAAACTAGTGAGAGATTGAAAAAAATTAACGGAGAAGAGAAAACAATGAGCAAAATGATACACTGTGTATAAAACGTTCGTAGACGGAATTGTAGAAACGATATAAAAATAATCTTGGGGTGGATTAGAGAAAAAGAGAAAAAACAACAGAAAATTTTTTTTAGAGAAGAGTGGAGGAAAGTGATTGCCAAGGAAGAGAGTCGTGCAGAAAAGGGAGATGGAAGAAAGAGTGTAGGATCAGAAAGAGAATTCGATAGCTGAGCGGAAACATATCTGGAGCATCATTGACTAGGAGATTGACAGGCTCGAGTGCTGACGGTGATGTTTTTATTTCAGCTAAATTTCTGTGTTGAAGTCAACCACTTTCTGGAAGGTTAATAAAGAGTTTGTGCACCCTCCAACATTAAAGCACTATCAATCTTCTTCGGATGCGAAGTTCAAGTTTTGCATCACATTTGTGCATCTGCGCATGCGCAGAAGATAGATAGTGTCATCCGGTATGGCATGCACAAACTCTCTAAAATTGGAGAATGCTGAAGCAGTACCCTAATAAATATCAGGAACTTCACCCGAATTTTCCTTCCCCAGCCATGTCCTCCACCTCTCTCCTTATACACAAAATTACATGCACTACACTACCAACATCTGGGAAGAACGATCTGAAGTTTAGAGGTTGTTCCGTTTGGGGCGTTGTCCCACTAGAGGAGATTTATGTAGGAGAGGAACAACCGCAAAAGATAACGGACAGTTCGGCGCTGGATCTTACGCAGCAGCGGGAGCAAATCCTCCACGTGCCCGGAACCAACACACACTATCACTTGGGTCGGAAAGAAAACTGGGTGAACAAAAAGACAACGGCGGTAAATACTTGATCAACGTTCAGGCAAACAATAAGAGAGAAAGGCAAACGAGGAAAGTATGATAATTGGCCACAACGATATCTAAACGAGACCTTATGAGGAGTATCCTTTGGAAAAAGTGGCAAGTTTTCGAAACTCGCTGCCTGCGGAGCTGCCTCAGCTGCGGAGCATCGTTTGCGTTTCAGACAGCCCGATCTCTATGAGAAATGCAGCAGTGGCGCTGCTTCACTATTGTTCCCTACTCTGCTTTTTTGTCGAGCTTTTCTTTGTTCCTTCCCAATTTCATTATTTGTTCGAGCAATTTAAAAATATCTTTAGTGATTGTGAACCAAATTGCTTACTACTTCCCAGAGCAAAACATCGGAATTGTATTTTTTATAAGAAATGAAATGTGTTTACGCAAATATTATATTTTTAAGAGTAGGGGTGTGAAATGGAAAAATAATTATTTCAATGAATAACATTCAATGTCATTTGTAATATATATTATTACTTTTAACCTCGTTTAATTTCAATAAATTTCAAATTCAGCAATGTTGATTTTTCATTATCACTCGTAAATTTTATGTTTTAATGAAGTCACTGAAGTGACATTAGTTTTACCTTTATGAAGAAAAGTAATAACGTTTAATCATCATCGTTCTTTCTATTCTCCTGTTCTTTAAGGATAACTTACGAGAGAATAATTTAATGATCTTAGTTTTTCAGTTATATCCCTTCCATTCTTTACTTTTTTCCCTTCTTTTCACATCTATTCTACTTCCTACATCACTCTATCAAACCCCATTCCTTTACTTTGTTCATTTCCCATCCCTTTTCCATCTTTTCCTTCCTCCGCCCTCCCGTTTCTCTCTAGTTTCCCCATTTACCGCCTCACCTCTCCTCCGCATTCATAATTTTTCTTTACGCTCGCAGTTCGCGGCGTCTGAGAGTTTTCTCTTCTATTTTCTCCATTTATGTTGTTTTAGCGGCGTTGCCTTTTCTCCATCTCCTCCCCTTCTCTGTTAACACACCACAACCCCTTCCCACACTTTTCGTCCCTCTCACTTCGCCTAACGCGTTCTCCCGTCCATTTCCGTCGTTCTTCGCCCTCCGCTTTTCCGCCTTCCGCCTGGCGCGCGTGCTTCGCGGGCGCCGAGCTGCGCGAGCTCATAATGAGCTTCTTCAATGCAAATGGCGACTCTCGCCGCTCGCGGGGGGGGGGCGTGGCGCCGCCCCGCTATTAGGCCTACGCGGCGCCTCTCCGTTACTTAGCCGTGTTATTACCGAGATTTTCTGCCAATTAACGCGCGACGCGGGGCCTCGTTCGCCGATACATTCAATGTTTGACGAGACCGCAAAGACCGCAACCCAATACTAACATTCTAATTTCTGGGCGACCGTTCATTTTCGGCTCCGTTGAATATTTTATATTCACGGTTTGCCGGTTGCCTTAACTATTAACATTGTTATTTAACTTTTCTAATGTGAATTTTTGTCTTGAAAGTATTACATTAAATCAATTGAAATTGTAAAATCTAGGCGAAGAACACACGCGTGGCTCGGTAAATGGTCTATTGCACACGAAGAGGAGAATGAATAATATCAATAGGGACTTCCCGCCCTTGTCTGATCCGCACTCATCAAATACAATCGCATCACAAGAATATCACATGAGTTGACATAATTTAAATCATTTTTAGAGTTAAGTAGATCACGTCCTTATGGCATTGAAATCCATATTACTCGTAGAAATTGGGAAAATATGTATGTTCACGAGTCACGTACATACTACAAAAAGTAAATTCTACAATACTTTTAAGAAATATGGAATGTATGAAAAATATATCCATTCTAAATAAAATATAATTCTATTATTTGGGTGTTGGAAATATCAAACATCTTAAACGTATCCAATCACAACTTTCATTGATTGATTGATTGATTTTTTTCGTGTTTCCGGACGCGTGAACTGCTTTGGTCATTAGTCCCGTTAGCGTAGTGTGTATTTTTTTCTCGGGAGATGGCGGTGATCTTCCCCCGCTGGATGGCGAGATCCGGCGCCGACCTACCGTCGGCTAGTGGTTAACCTAACCAGGACTCTCCCGCCAGCGGTGCACCGCCCCAGCCGGAACAAGCACTAAGCTCCCGACCCGTCTCCCGGAATTTGTGGTAGTGTAGTGCATGTTAGTGTAAGTGTGTGCGTAAAGGGAGAGGATAGGACAAGGAAGAGGAAGGACAGATCGCGCGCGGTCCGTGGCCCGTATTGTAGGGTACTGCTCCGGCATTCGCCTGGTTTTGATCGGAGAAACCAAGGAAAACTACCGATCAGAACAGCCAGCTGCTAGAATTCTCCTTCAGAGAGTGACTGAATTCGACCTAGCTGAAAAGCTAGTGTCGAAAATCCTGCCGCCGTCACACAACTTTCAGAACTCTATAAATTCGTAGTTTCATTGAATTACAGCTGCCAGCTGACAACTCGCGATGGAGATTGGGGAATGAGAATGAGTTCTACGACAAGACTGGGGAGAAATACGAGGAAGCAGTGTTGATGTATACGGGAGAAGAGGCAAGAAGATCGCGAGGAAGGAACGGTTTTAGACTAGGGTGGACGAGCGTGAGGCAAGGAATGAGCCCGTAAGCGAGGACAGGAACTAGGGCAGCGGTGAGAGTGAGATCGAGGGGTCGGGAGAGTGGCATTGAGGGGCGGATGAGGAGGCCCGTGGAGGGTCGGAGGCAGCTCCTCTGGCGTCGAAACGCCGCAGCACGCGCCGACAATAATCCTTTTACGGCCCCGCGCCACACTTGGCCTTTTAATTCGAGGCGTTAGCGCGGCTTTGTGCAGCGGGCCGCCCCTCCCCCGTCCGCCCTCGGCGCTGAACGCCACGCCCTGCACGCCATCGGACGACGCGTCGCCTTTCAGCCCACTGCTTGTCGGCGCTTTCTGAAATGGCCCTTCCCACCACTCGGCAACCCAGCAGCTGGGGTGCCTAGGATCACGGTAGATTAGATGAAACCTGATGTCCAGCCATTATTGCCTGTAATTGATGTATCCAGTTGGTGGTTGCCTTCTGTTTGGAGGGTATTTTACTATCTCCTTTGTTCAATTTATTGTCATTCATTTTTTTAAAATGGTCGAAAATTCTCATCTCGTATTTTCGTTTTCTCGGTTAAACGTATTACAGAAGAAAAAGTTTGAATTCTGTCAAAAAAAAAGCAGATGAAAATGTCAGTGGTAAAATAGGTTTTTAGGGAGTCTTAGATGAATTTGTTTTTACCGTATTGTTTGTATGGATGGATGAATATGCGAATAGAGGTGTGTCATGCGTGTCAACCCGAGCAAAGTAGATGTCCTTGAGTTTTGTTGTGGCACGCACGTCGCAAATAGTGTCTTTTCAGCAATTTGAAATAAATTAAAGATTAGCGCAGATGGCGAGAACATGCACGGTGTTTTCTAAATACTGTAAAAATCATAAAAATTGTTACTTGTGCGCAAAGAGCAGGGGCTGGAACAATAGCGTAAGACGTTCTGCAGATCTGGTCCCCAAACTCCGCCACATACAGTCCATTGTCCGGGAGACTTAAAGAGGGACCATTAACATTTTATTTATATTTAAAACACTGTTTTTTTCGTTTAAAAAAATTCGAACTTTCTACTCAACAAAGTTAATGTAAACAGTAATAAATAAACAGTAATGAGCTCTAGAGTTCTTGTTTGTTAATATAAACCGATTTTATATTTTGAAGCACTAAATTTTAATAAATTCGTAAAATTAAGAGAATGAACGCTTATCCGCCTCATTTGTTCTTTACATAGTGTGGTTGTGCCAATACATTATTGAAAGTCTTGGTCTACCGCTACCGTCTACCGGTTTTTAAGACCCAAAAACGTTTTTTTAAAGTTATTTAACGATGTAGATTAAAAAATGGGCCGAGTGTTGCGGATTGAATCTGACATGAATATTTAAATGCGTTTTAAAAAAAATTCTTCATATTTTTAAAGTCAGAGTGTTATTCATCACGTCTCTGTGAAATTTTATTTCTTTAGAGACCTTATGTATAAAGACTGGCTGCGTATGAGATCCGCAAAAGGTATGTATATTATTGAAGTAATATAGGAGACAATAAAACGATTTCCTGCTATAGTCCAATATAACATGTGAACACAGAAATTGATAAATATAAATCATTTCATTTACATTTTAAGAAACATGTTTCAATCTGTAGTCACTGCGAAAAGTGGTTGTGTTCTTTCAGAATTTGTAAACCTCCCTCATTTCTTTAGTTATTGAAGAAATACTGAACTATATGAAAAACTGTTTTTGGAGTCTTCGATTTCTCCTATAGGGAATATGTTCAATTTTTGCGACTTTTTTCTACAGCTATTCCTTTAATTTCATGTGATCTCAAGAGATACTATTGGTGTGATCACAAATATTATTATTATTATTATTATTATTATTATTATTATTATTATTATTATTATTATTATTATTATTATTATTATTTTAACGAGTATTATATTATTTATTACTAATTGTGTCGACAGTGTATGCGTTTGGGGAAGTCAACCACCGCATCGACGCCACTGACACGACATTTCGTTCATTTTTCCAGAGGGCGTTGCTAATGCTCGAGAACGCGCGCAGTCTGGCACTCCCCGCCTCAGACCGACCTCCCACACCCCTAGCGCCGAAATGCTGAATTTGTGGGCGCCTGCCCCTAGGACTCTACACACCTCACCTAGCCTTTTTAACGCATGCCCCGACTAGAGCCATATGCAGCACGTGGACTTCCTAAATTAAGTAATACCTAGTGCTTGATGATCAATGTTCCATCATTACTAGATGCTTCATAATATAAAACGTCCGGTACTATTTATAATTTATTTATTTATTGTATGACAATGATTTTCGGGGACACAGCACAATGTGGTAGTTCAGAAGTCAGAAATCTCAAAATGGAGTGTTTAGGATTGCCTAGCAAGGTGTTTGTGTTGAAATGTAATGATGATACTAATGATGAGAGCTGTGACAACGTGGATGGGAAAGATTGTGAATTGAGGCACAGAGAAAACAGAAGTATTTTGAAGACATTTGACGTGAACCTGCTCTGTCCGCCTCAAATCCAGCATTAGTCTGACTGGCATGGAATGCCCTCCCAACCGGTCGGAAGGAAAAAGGGCTACCCGCTACCTCAGGACTCGTCCGGCTAGACACTTTTCGAAAACAATTGATAGTTATGTTAGCATATACTTGAGAGATGAGTTTGTCCTATGTTGGGTAAGAAACTACATGAATAAAATTAATGACATGGTTGAATATTTTAAGTTATCTATGTACTCATGTATGATAAATACTGACCATTAGAGAAGATGAAAGATATAAAGAGGAATACGAGTAACGAAAAGATCCAAATGACCCGAGTTTAAAGTGTTTGTTTTGATGATAATCACGGTGATATTAAATTATCAAAATTTTGGAATACTTGATAGCTTGATAAATTGATAAAACGAGGAAAAGGACAAGAAAGAAATTAAACATTAGCCCCCCTTGGGACAATAAATTACTGTGTCGTCCCTCACGTACACCAACAACAGAAATAAAATTCTTTAGAATTACAAAAAGTTGCACGCAAAAACACTCAAATCTGGTGTTTAGAAAAAATATATTTTTAATCATACACAAAATCACTAAAAAATGACTTACATCAATAAACGGATATCCACAAGGAAGATAAATGCATACGGAAGCAGTAATTTCTGAATTATGATTGACAACCTGCTTTCACTATGCCTCAAATATTTCACGTCATGTCTCCGAACACGTACTACATTAGATCCATAACCTCTCTCGGGGCATAATTTCACGTACTTTCCTTTCATTTCCCTGCAGACTACACTCCGTATACACGGTAACGTCATGTCTGTAAAACAAGACTGTTGCGACAGCATGCAACACGGCTCTTATGCCCCGAGCAGTGAAAGGCCGCCCATTGCACACATCAATAGCAGGCGCGCGACCCTCTGGACCCATCTATCAGCGGCGGCGGTGGCATTGAAGGTGAGAGGGGGGTGAGGTCGCTAGGAGAGGCGATTGGGGGTGGCGACAGGGGCAGCAGTGGACGTGGTAGTGAGTGTGGCGGTGGACGAGGCAGTCTGTGCGGCGGTGGGGTTGGCGGCGCGTTTGAAGGGGGGAGTGGCAGTGGTGGAGATAGGAGCGGGCTTGGGGTTGGGGTTGGGGGCGGGGGGGGGGTTGGGAAAGAGTCACGGCAGCGCTGGGCGTGTGTGTGCTTGTACAAGTCTGTGAGCCGAAGGAGATGAGAGGGGATAAGGGGAGATGGAGAGTAAGGGAATCGGAGTATCGGCTGGTGGAGGAATGGGGAAGTTGGGCAATAGAGGAAGTGAGAAATTGAGAAGACAGAATAGGGAAAGGGAAGAATAGAGGAGATGGTGAGGGAATGGGGAAGTTGGACAATGGAGGAAGTGAAAAATTGAGAAAGCGGAATTGGGAAAGGGAAGAATCGAGGAGGGAGAGAAATCCAAGAGGGGAGATAAGGAAGGCAAGGAATCGGAAAACTAGGGGTCCTAGAAGGCGAAGGAAACGGGGCAACGGGAGCCGGGTGGAAAATAAGGGCAGGAGGCGGAGAAGGGGGGCGGGAGGTGTGGGACGGGAGCGACGGCGTCGACCGCAACCGCACACCGATCAGCCGCCGCCGCGTCGCGGCGTCGGGGCGGTCTCCCTGCGGCACGCACATGCGGGCGGCCGCCAATGCCGCTGCCCCCTCCCCCTCCCCCTCAGTGCAGCTGGACCTCCCTCGCCATCTGCTCGCCCACGCTGGTCGCCGCGCCGCGTCGGACCGCGGAGCCCCTGCAAGTGCTGCTACCCGCTGCACTTCTATGGAGCGTCCTGCTCGGTTGCCTAACCGACCGCTGTCAGGCGGCGCCGTCGCTGTAGTCGTTTTCTGCCGCTGCCACCAGTCCAGTACATGCACGAGAGGAAATAACTGGCATCATTGCCGGTGCATGTGCGGTTTGGAATCAGACGGTATGTATCTATTGTAGAAAACGTGCGAAGGCAAATTTAAGAACACGTCAACTTCAAGTCTGTTGGCTAGGAACGGTGCCGATCCGATTACGGTGTTATCACTGGACGTAATATTTGCGAGGCAATTTAACATTTTCGGTGTTCTTAGAAAAATGGGAGAGATTTAATAAGGATATTTACGAACTCTTCCGATTTTCACACAGCATTCACGGTGCATAAGTTCTGGACAATGTCAGGAAATATGAATTAATTCACAGACCTCTCTTATTTTCAATACGGCATCAATACAAGTGTTCGTAAATTTGTTCATAGAGAACATCAACCATATCAATGTCGTCGTAACATCATCTTAAAATTTTAAATAATTAGTCGTAATATTTAGAGATTCAGAAAAACAACACGTTTCGAAAATAGACTCAGGAATTTCAATTGATTAAAACAATTGTCGAGGATCAGTTACTTCAGGCAATCCATTGCGCTCTAAATGTTCAGATCCTCCCTTTTCTACGGACCGCATCCCACTCCACGCCGCAGTCTCTCCCCCCTCCATCCCCGATCTCCTCCGCCCAGCACTGTCAGCTCTGCCGACGCGACGGCCCGACAGTCCACACGAAAGTCTCGGCTGGACTCTTCCGAAAATTACAGTTGGCCCCGCGCGCGGCACTGCCTCCCCATCTCCTCGCCCCTCCCCCTTCCGGTGGCGGATAGCGATCGAAGGCATCGAGTGCGCCGGAAGTGACGGCGAAGGGCGCGGGGGGGGGGGCGCTTGGCGGATGCGGATCAAAACGTGCCCGCAAGTTTTCGATGGAATGAGAGAGCTCCGCAAGGGGTGTTCCTGCCACCATTCCCAGAAGCGAGCGAATGGGAAACGAACGAAAACAGACGGAGCGATACGCATAGAAATAAGTAAAACAGAATGTTCCAACCTTCTGGACACATTGCTGAACGTAGGCACGGTTTTTAAAATTGCGGAATTAAATTAAGTCTAGCCTGGAAGTCAGGGGCCGAAAAAATATAGGAGATTTCAGATAGCCACGTTTCTCATGAGCTATTTAGTTTCAAGTTTTAAAATTAAGAACTAATTGATAGCTTGATTCATTTTATTTTGAATAGATTTTAGAATGTAATGCCCTGATATTAAAACTGAAAATAGGCGAAAATGTTTAAAAATCTGGGAAATAATGAAGTATTTTGGTTTTAGACTCCAGTCGTTTCAAATAACAAATACATTTCAGAAGTAAAAGACATTGTCGTAAAGGAAAACTGAAACAATCAAGTTCCTTCCTGTTTTGGATTTTCGTACAAAACACTTAGTTTCAATTATTGTAACATGCAAGTATATATTTCTTTAGAAACACTTGAATCGAAACACGAGTCGTATATAAAACGCAGGGCTGAAAACTTATCGATTCTTAATTTTAATATTTTAGAATATGAATGGAACGAGAATCACAAAAACAAAAATAGTGTTCA
The DNA here is from genome assembly GCA_011170035.1 of Teleogryllus occipitalis. NCBI lineage: Eukaryota > Metazoa > Arthropoda > Insecta > Orthoptera > Gryllidae > Teleogryllus > Teleogryllus occipitalis. The sequence goes on from BLKR01000570.1 coordinate 42,745, forward strand.
TGTTCATAATATCTCATCGGGCTTATGAAACATCGGACACTAATATATTAGCTCAAGAATACGCTGAAATAATTCATTAAACTTTGACATTTAAGTTTCTTCATAGTTTTTCATTTGATATCGTTAGTATATATTAATTTAGACGTAAAGAACTATAATACCAATTTCTTCTTTATAGTATGTACTAGTTGTAACCACAGTCTATATCATTTTCAAAAAACAAACCGTTGAAGGAACTTTTATAGTTTTCTTAAGAAATGTTTTCATGGTAAACTTACAATAATTTCCTAAAATACACACTGAAGACTAGAAATATTCGTTTTAAAATTTAATCCCTGTTTTCAGTGAAATAAACGGCGACTTTCATTTAACTCGAAACACAACAACATTGAAAATCTCACACTCGCACAAGGCATTTTTAGTCACAGACATTAGAGCACCAGGAACTCATTCCTCACAGGATAAAACACGACCTTGTCCTCCCCACCTCCTGTCGCCCAAACGACCTACTTGCGCCACGAGCGCGCCATCTGTTGGCGCAGCGGAGCCGTGATGAAGCGGCAATAAAGAGTGATCATTGCGCCAGGAAGATAAATATGAAGAACAACACGCGCATTACCTGAAACGTGTTTAATGGCGTGTTTAATACCCTTACAGCCGGAATATATTCTCAATAAATACATACGTTTATTCTGCTAATAAAAACATGTAGCAGAAATACATCATCATAAAAATTATAACCATTACAAGGATGATAATAATAACACTACATTTTAGGTGTTCAAAGAGTTGAATTTTCCAGCCGGGAATCGAAATCTAATTCTTCGGCATACTCTCAGTCGCTCTAGCGCATTGAGCTAGCGAGACAGTCAACACTTTGAATATCATTTGTAGCAATACTTCTCTCTCTGTTAAGTAGCCTCGGGAACGCAGCACTAGATGACAATTGCCGAAAAGGAAACATATTCTCACATAAAAGTTAAACCACAACTGGGACCATCTAGTGAAATATAAAATAATAATAATAATAATAATAATAATAATAATAATAATAATAATAATATATAAAAGACAAAACCATCGCGAAACAGAAAAACTACAATTGGAAATATTAAGATATTAAATGCTACTCTAGCTTTTGGATATAGATATGGAATTTCGTCAGCAACTAATGCATGAAATATCTTTAAATACGAAAAAAGTGATCACTAAAAATTCGTCACAAGTTTCAACTTATTACTTTTAGTGAGAAATTTTGTCCCCACATTCACCCGATACTGTGAAGAATTTTCCAGAGAGTAACATATATTCGAGATTCTGTGTATGGATCCCAACAAAATCTCTCTTTGCAATGAGAGAAATACCTCTAAAACTGTGTACCAAAAACGTACTGCGAATTTCAAAAACTTGCACGAATACTTTTTAGCGACCGGAAAAACCATACGGGAAGGGTTGCGTTTTACAATGAATCTAGTCTGCATTATTGGCGAGGTTGCCGCGAGTGGCAGGGCTTGGCCGGGCAGGAGAAAGGAGAATTGGGCGTAACGGCAGGCAGACTTCGGCAGAGGAGGTGACACGCAGCTCGGGAGGAGGGGGGCGAAGGCCAAAACGAGGCGAGTTGGCGGATATGGCGGAGCGGGCACGGAAGGGCGAAATGAGAGAGCAGGGTTGAAATGGTGGATCATGAGGAGAGGGTAGGGAGAGAAAGCAAAGATTGGTTATTTCCGGACACGTCAACTGCTGTTCTCGTTAGTCCTGTTAGAGTAGTGAATGTTTAGAAGCCCAGCTTGATGGTGAGATGCAGCACCAATCTACACGGCATCTTAAGATGGATTTCCTCCTCCAGCGAAGCACCGCCCGAGCAGAGACAAATTCTGACTGATCTCTTGACTTGTGTGACAATGGACTGTACATGTGTATAAGGGAAGAGAATAGGACGAGGAAAAGAGAAGGTGTGTGTAAGGGAAGAAAATGGAAAGAGGAAAGAAAGATTGCACGTGATTCAAGAGTCATTTATTAGGTTACTGCTCCCACATTCGACTAGTACTGATTGGTGAAACCACGACAAAATATCAATCAGAGCAGCCGGCGGATACAGCTCCCGTCCAGTCAATACCTGAATGCCTCTTAGCTATTCAGCTGGTGTCGAAAATCCGCCGCCGTCGGGACTCGCACCCTAGGACTTCTGGTCAGACTGGTTCAGAGACAGCGGCCGTGCTGACTCTGAGCGAACGCAGCCGGTTTGGAGGGGCGGGGGAGGATGGAGGGACAGTAGACAAAGCAGGCACGTTGGAACGGGCAGGAAGTTTTACTTTCCCCCTACGTAGTAGAGGTAAAGTTACGTAGTGCTGTGCGAAAAAAAACGACGAACTTTTAGCAGAAAAACTCTTTATTAGAGAGCACTTGTAACGAAAATGTGGATTAATTCAGTTACTAAATAAAAAAAAACCATTGACACGTGCTGCAGCCAGAATTCATGTTTTGTGGGTCCTTGATACCGACAAATCGAATGACGGCAAAACGTCCGTCCGCCCGTCCGTCCGTCTTTTCATCTATGAACGCTAACGGCTACATGGTTAAGCGGATTTTCTCCAAAATTGATATTCCTCAAACGATCTTACTTGTATTGCAGTCATTTGAATTCGAACCCGATATTTTAATTTTGGGAGTACTTACATGAAGGCCCTTAGACATTTTCTACATTAAAAAAAGGCTTAATGTTTTTTTATTAAATTTTGATGTTGGATAGTGGGAAAGAGTTAAATAGAATGGTGCAGGTTTCATGTTCGTAGAAAACTGATTTTTCGAAATTGCAAAAGTTCTAAATTATTCCGAAGTTTTCCTACTACTACAGTTATGCAGATAATGACTTTTTCCATTAATAAAATCTGTTCCTTGAAGATAGAATTTGAAATAAGTTCATGTAAAATTTTTCAAAAAATCGAGTATTTTTGTGTAAGTTTGTCTGAAATACGGGCGAGAAAGTACGTGCTCTCTTAACATCACTAGTTAATAACTCTAAAGAGTTTTTTAAATCCTTCTCAACACTTGGACTGATGTACCATACAGTCAGATCTCTATTTTTCAAATTCCTTTTCACGCGAGTCTTCGGTGGCGATGGCCGAAGCTGCGTCAGAGGGGGCGGGGCCACCTCCGCAGAGGTTCGCGGCAAATCTGCGCGCCATTGCCTACGGGCGAGGGCGCGGCGCGGCGGAGCAATCTGGCCGCGGTCTTCGCCGCCGCATCGTCTTCCCCAGCGCCAGCCACGTTTTTCCCCACATAAATTCCCCGCCGCTGACCCCATGTGTTTCGCGCGAAATCCAGACGCATTAACCGCCCGACGTTCTGCCGCCGCCGCCGCCCCTTGTAAAAACATGGCGACAGAGCTTCCGGCCGGTTGGTGGGTGCGCGAGGCGCTGCGCTTGTTTTAGTCGCCTCCTCTCCCCCCTTCTGGGAGGGGGAGACTTCTTATTTGCGAGCTAATGCCAAATAATATTACTTCCCGGGACTAATTAGTTTCCTGCAATTTTATTCGCGGGACGAGTAAAAAAGAGTAATTAAATGGCTTGGAGAAACTTAAGTGCCATAAAAGTTTTAGTTGCGAGCGCTAATCGCGCCAAATACCATTATACGCTGTGTACAGTGGCTAGCCGATTGTGTTTTATTGCGAGTTGACCTGATTTATGCAGTGGGGGCTAAAACACTGGGCGTCGCCAGTCTACGGCAGGGGTGGGCGCGGCGGGGGTTGCAGGGGGCGGTGGGGGGTGAGTTTGCGGTGGAGCGGGGGGTATGGGGGTTGGAACGGTGCGTCATCGAGTGTGGTGGAGGCGTCGAGGGCGCGGAGGACAATGGAGGGCGAGGCAGTGACAACAATGGGGAGGTTGAGAGCGTTTGAACCACCGGCGGCGATGAGAATGATTGGAATGATGAAGGACGTTAAAAGAGGTGGCAGTGTTTTACGGTGAGAGAGGTGATAGCGGTGGCAGTGGTGGTGTTTGTGGTGGTGGAGACGGTGAGATGGAGTAGCGGTGAACGACAGGAGCGGCTTGGCTGATGGTGGGAGCAGATGTGAAGAGTAGCGAAGGGCGAAGTGAAAGGGGACGGCAACAGTGATGGTGACTGTTGGGTGGAGAGCGACAAAGTGCGGTGGGTGGAGAGTGGGGAGCAGTCGGCAACGTGCTGGCGGGCTGTGTACGCTCTAAAAATACTCGGCGCTCTTCAAGCCGTTTGCAAACCTCTGATTACTTATGCGATTAAAGCTATTTACCCTGCGTACAACCAGTACTGTTTCGCACGGACGATTGTCAGAGAAAAATTGAATAATGATGAGATGAAGTACTTTCTCTACCCTGTTCTTTATTTATTGTGATTAGCTACATAGTGCATTGTCATATCAATATGCAAATAGGCAGTGCTGCGCCATCCTCGTATTACCCTCTTTGCAACAATGCATAGTAAACAACACAAAATATTTTTTTAAAGAACAGAGAGTTTTAAATTCTTCAAAAGGTATTTTTCTTCTTAATTGCATTTGCAGCGGACGCTTTAAATGCATACGCACCAACTTCAAAAAAGCTTTGTTTGATTTAAAAAATTAAGGTATTCTGACACTTAATAATAATAATAATAATAATAATAATAATAATAATAATAATAATAATAATAATAATAATAATAATAATAATAATAATAATTATTATTATTATTATTATTATTATTATTTTCAATACGGCAGTATTGAAATTAAGTAATTTATCTTTTAGTTTAGTCCTCTTTGAACCACGAGATGCCTATTTCTTCGCCAGTTTTCTTTGTATTTTATGTTGTCTCTATAGTAACTATATAACTGTATAATTACAGTTATTTATATTAATGTTGTATTATGTAATGTAAGTACTGTGTGTAATGCAAGTACTGTCACCCCTCCCCGAGGAAAATACTCATTGTCACAGTAATAATAATAATAATAATAATAATAATAATAATAATAATAATAATAATAATAATAATAATAATAATAATAATTGAATTGGGGAAATACTCCATAGTATAAATGATATTTTATAGATTCTTAGAACAATATCTTGTTTTACTTCAATATCAGTGCAAATATGTGTTTTCTTTCTTTTGTTCCTTCATAAAATCACGACATTTCAATTTTTCATTAAAACTATGATTCTACACTGACATTGAAATACATCACAAACAAGTTTTTCTCAGCATATATAAAAGTCACTTTTACCGTTCTGCTTTACACCCATTCAATTATAATATTTTTATTATCGCTGCTGTTATTATTTTGATGGTTGAAACAAACGTGTACCGCTCCGCAAAGCTGCACGCTGTGTCGGGCGCGTGCCAAAGGCAGGGCTCCGTGCCTCCCGCCCCCTCCACTTGGAGCGCTGCGCTGCGCCGCTCCGCGGGGCCTCAGGCGCATCTCGGAGCACGCGTGCTTTCATTTCGAGAACTTCCTCGTGCGCGCTCGCAAGACACGCATCTCTGCCTGACGTCCCCCCCGCCCCCGCCCCCCAAGCTGCCGCTTTGAACTCTGCTCAGACCTCCTCACACCCCACCCCACCCCACCCCACCCCCGCCCACTGGGACCTGCGCCGCCGCCTTCCCTGCCTTCTTGCAGGGTGCGTCCACCAGTTCCTTCGTTGTAAAAGGTATGACAAGGGTAACATTTCGGGATTGACGCTAAATGTAAAATTAGTGGTTCTACCCAATGACATAGACTTTTCGCACTAGTTGGTTTTCTAATCTCTATAGTCTAGACTATATTTCCGACACTGCCCTCTTCATGACAGTTCTTAAATCTATTTATCAGCGCCCAAACGATATTTGTTCACATATTCTCAACTTTTCTGATCTCTAATCGCAAAACTGAAATGTCTTTAAGAATATTACCGAAGAGTACAATGTATTTCTTTATTTAAATTTTCATTGAAAAATTTGTAGACGTTCTTGAGAAAATGTTTGAGCGTTTCTGAAGAGGCGCAATTTTAAGTCCATTTCACAGAGAAGTTTTGAGCTTTCCATAAACTTTATAAGAAATCATTTGAAGCTCTTGCATTTACAAATGCAATAATATACAGAAAATGCTCGAAATGTTAATATTAACGACGTGATTTGGTGAAATAACGACGTGGTTTATAATAATTGACTAATTGAAATGTTGTTAAGCTTTTGTACTAATCGAAACTCGTGACATCGCTTTTAATGCGGATTTAATGTTTATTTATTAAAATAAACCAATTATAAAAACGACGCGAGAGATATTTAAAAAATACTTTTAAGTATTTTTTGAAAAATCAGAAGAGTTCATCAAAATAGGAGAATGTCACGTAAATCAGTGAATTTAGCAGTATCCTCACAAAAAGGTATAGACAAAATTTAATCTACATATTTTGAACCATTTTTTAGATAAATTTTACATCTTCCTTGAATATTCATGGAAATGACCCCCCAAAATTAAAATATTCATTTCAAACTCTGGGGGCCGCGACACCAGCCACATCGATTGAGGAATATACTATTTTGTGAAAATCCTATTTGCGATTTAGCCCCTAGCGTGTTTCGACGGACAGACAGTCGGATGGGCGGACGTTTTGTCATACAGATTTTTGGTATCAGGGACTTCTTAAACACGGACTGTAACTAAACGTTTTTTTCTACCAGCATTACATAGATTTCTCTACTTTGCGAATGTAGTATGTTAAATTATATTAAATTATTTAGGTCCATATTTACAGGATTTTTTAGGGCTTTTCATTTTACAGACTGATAATTTCTTTCAGCATCGCGCTGTACAAAAGTACTGTAGAGAATTGAAATCTATATTACTGATGCGCACTGAAATTGAAAGAAAACAAGCAGGTTTTTAAGATTATATATATATATATATATATATATATATATATATATATATATATATATATATATATATATATATAATGTGTGTGAATGTGTGTGTGTGAATCTTAAAAACCTATCAGTGGCCACCGCCACCCTCACCCCTATTATTACAACACCTGTGTCTGGTAGGCGCCCCAGTTCCCGCCGCTCTCATCCCAGAGAACTGCTCCGCTACCTTCCCCGCCTTGAACGCGTACACGCGCCTGCGCCGCCCCGTCAGACGCGTTTATTTGCTTACTCCTCACGGGCGGGGTCGCTCGTGGCACCCCCCACTCCCCCCACGTTCTTACTTCCCCCACTCTCGCTCTCTGTAGCTCCTTTCCCAGCCCACGTCTACGTTGCCGGAGTTGCTCCGACGGGGATGAGCTCGCAATACAGGCTCCTATTAAGTTCCTCGTATCATGTTGCCCTGTTTGCGGAGCTGCTTTTTATTTCTTAATAATATCCTTTGCAACCAGCCCGCAGTCTTGTCTTACCGACTCGATTGCTTTCGAGCAGTATATAACATCAGCTTATTCAGCTGGAAGCAATATTTTTTGCGAGAAGATAATTTCAACAAGTAGCAATACTTTCCACAGAATATCATATTTACTTTCTTTGAATTGAATGTGTTGAACATTATTACAGGAAAATGGAAAAGTAGTTTTGCTTACTAGATGGCACGTGCTTGATTTCAATGTAAAATCTTTTCTGCTATCTGTTTCGTAGTTTGCACATTATTCCTTTTTCCTTCAAAATTGATTTTAAAAAAATTATATAATGAACACACGATCCATAAATATAAAATTAAAAACATGCAATAGCGAGTTTTTTGGTGGCGATGATGTTCGATGATGAGATACGGCGGTGTTCTGATTTTGCGGATGTTAAATGTTTATTTGAATTGAAAATCATACATAAAAATATAATGAATACTGTTTCAAAGTCAATGTTTTATCATTTTGATTCGTTCCTAGAACACAATTTTAATAGTTATAATAGTTAGAATATAATTTTAATAGTTAGTTTTAATAGTTATTTCAAGACACTTTTAAAAATATTCTGCGTAAACATTTTTTTGAATAAATCACTTTTGGTCCATAAACACTTTCCTCTCTTAATCTCGTTTTGAATTCTTACCTATCCGATTGTTCCTTCTTTCTTTCCCGGCGGCAGTGCGTTCGCGTGTGGGAACATCCTTATTCTACGCAGACACTGAAACGTTCTTTTGTCTCCTCCTCAGTCGGCGTATCTTCCTAGGCGCGCCCGTGCGTCTGCTCTCACCCTAACTTTCTTGCCGCCCCTCCCCGCCCTCCGCCGCCCCCGCCCCCGCCCGGTCTTCGTCCTCGCTCGGGCGCTGCGCCGCCCACCTCGCCACGTCCATACGCAGCCCTCATGTTTTTATAATACAGTCCCTCCCCGAGTCCCTTAAAAGCTCGTCATGGTCGCCTCTGGGGGCTGCGCTCCGCCGTCCTGATCTCTGCCGTATATCAGGCCCCGCCCCCGCCCCCGCCCGCGCCCGCGCCGTTGCAGGTAGCGGCACCGGCCTGCCCGCTTTATCACCCCTCCCGCCGCGCCACGCCGCTCCGCCGGCCCGCTGCGCTAAGATGGCGGGCGGAGGCGGGGGCGGGGGGTGCGGAGGCGGGGCGGAGGCGGGGGGGGGGCGGAGGCGGGGGCGGAGGCGGGATCGGTCGCTCTGAAGGTGGCGCTGGAGTAGAGGGCGGCAAGACGTTAAGGTTGTATCCTTTGGGGTAGCATGGTGACGACGCTAAGATGGCGGGCGGGGGCGGAGGCGGGGGAGGGGGGGCGGAGGTGGGGTGGAGGCGGGGGTGAGGTCAGAGGCGGGGGCGGAGGCGGGGGCGGTCGCTCTGAAGGTGGCGCTGGAGTAGAGGGCGGCAAGACGTTAAGGTTGTATCCTTTGGGGTAGCATGGTGACGACGCTAAGATGGCGGGCGGGGGCGGAGGCGGGGGAGGGGGGGCGGAGGCGGGGCGGAGGCGGGGGCGGGGTCGGAGGCGGAGGCGGGGGCGGAGGCGAGGGCGGTCGCTCTGAAGGTGGCGCTGGAGTAGAGGGCGGCAAGACGTTAAGGTTGTAGCCTTTTGGGTAGCATGGTGACGACGCTAAAACAAGTACGAACTTGGAACGTCGAACTGACGTTGGCATTCTCGATTTCTATATCACTGTCACCTGGTTCATTGTCATCGTCAAGCTGTCTCATTGGCGTCATCAACTTATCTCAGTATGGTCATGAGTATGTCTTATTGTAATCATCAACCTGTTTTATCTCATCGTCAACATGACTCCATTGACGTCAACACGTCTCACAGTCGTGGAAAACCGTCCTCGTAGTCATATTTAATCTGCCTCATAATCATCGGCAACATCCCTGTTAGTCATCTTCATGTTTCTCATATTCATCGTTCTTCATTGAGTTTACTCCCACCCATAAGATCTCGTAATTGTAATTTTCATTATTTAACACATTTATTCCCATTGCTGCAAAAATGAAGCAGTCCCCATCAACTTTATTTTATATCTCCAATAATTCTATTGCGAATTTTATTTCTTCACAAAACGGAGATACTTTAAATGAAACATAAAAGCACGTTTTGGCATTCCGGAATGCTAGAAGTCTAATTAGCCGAAATCCCTAAAGTTCCGTATTGTACACTCTTGATCAGGGTATTCACTAAAACCGAGCTAAGCCGTTATTTGTTGCTTATGTTGGTTGTTAATTGGTTAATGAGAGGACATTTCCCCAACAAAGCCTTCCCTTCATTGCGTTTACCCCGTGTTGTGTACATCTTTCAAAAGGCTTCTCTGACCCAGCAAAACACTGAAGCAAGAAATTTTAATACATTATTTTTTGATTCTCGTAAAACAAACATTGTCGTCTGCCTGAAGGAGAATTCTAGCGGCCGGCTGCTCTTATCTGTAGTTTTTCGATCAATACCAGGCGAATGTCGGAGCAGTACCGTAACAAACAGGCCACGGACCGCGCGCGATCTTTTCATCCTCTTCCTTGTCCTATCCTCACCCCCCACACACTTAGACTAACACGAACTCCACTACTACACACGCCGGGAGACCGATCGGGGGCTTAAAACTTGTTCCGGCTGGGACGGTGGCCCGCTGGTGGAAGATATGGGGTTGGGGAAATCCTCGATAGCCGACGGTAAGTCGGCGCCGGATCTCGCCATCCTGCAGGGGAAGAACTTCGCCACCTGCCGAGAAAATGCACTACACTTACTGAACTAGTTGTGACCCTAGTAGTTGACGCGCCCGGAATCACTAATAATCAATCAATCAAATTATTTTAAATGCCGGTTACCACAATAAACTTCTTTTCACAGAATTTACTACCTGGCCCTTGTCACATCCCCATCTCCTTATGTTCTCACTCTCCGGTAAAATCACTCCCGCTACAATCACGAACCTTGACTCTCGCTACTCTATTTCGACGAAACTTTACCAAAAATACGTTTCATGCAGTCCCTTTCAATTATTTATAAAGTTAATTTGCAAATAATATTTTATTTTGTTGCAGACACAAACATTTGTATTTCTCTTAATGATTAATGTATTTTTAGTTCTATTAACCCAGTTGCACTACCTACAAGTTTTCATATTTCACAAAAAAAAAGCACGGCCAGTAAATACAACAGTTATTTGGAATTGTTTACTTATAAAATGTAAATAAATAAGAAGATATGAAATTAAGTTTAAAATAAACATCTAGGCTTATTTATTTCATTACAGTGCCACTATCATCGCTCCAATAAACATAACAATCAAAGACTCAATTTAGAGAATTAATGATTATATTCACCATATAAAGCAGTGCAAGCTTCCCAGAACGGGAGGATGCCAATGAGGAAGGCGAACGGCCGAAGAGGCGGAAGAGCCGACACCTCAAGCTTCCTCTAATCCCAGGGTAGATGCGGCCTAATACCTGCGGTATTGCAACGAACACGATGAAAGCAATGCATCTAGGATGGTGCTCCGAACAACGCACTCTGCCAGCTTGGAGGCAGTTGAGATGGCAGCCCCATCACCAAGCTAGTCCCGCGCAGTGCTCGTAACACGTCTGGGAGACAAACCCATTACTGATAACCGTCAAGAGAATACCTGAACTAATCATATGACGACCCATGCAAAGAAAAGGAATCTTAGATAGACAATAAAATGACATCAGAACCGAACTGAATGCGTTTAATCTGATGGACAGAATTCAGTCATTAAGGAACTAGTGGTATGATCATGTTGACCGCCCGTTAACAAGATGGAGAGACTCACTCTCTTGAAACTGTGGAAACAGGCCTTCAGGCCTAAATTCATGAAGCAAAAGAAGAAGAAGAATCATCATAAAACATTTCCCTGTGTACGTTTGCTTTAAGACGTCGGCTGTGGCGGTGGACGATGGAGGGTGCAGAAGCTTGTAACGCTTTCACTTATGGTTATAGTGCGCGTCATAGTCATCATCGTTGTGAAGAGCTTTTGTCGTCGCCGTCTCCGTTTTCACCATCGTTGTTACAATACCCGACCTAGTTATCGCATTCACAACCATTGGAAAAAACATGCGTCCAGTCGTTGCATGTTGCGACATGTGAGTGTCCGCTTTAGCATTTCAGCGTTCAAGATGACGGCTTCAGAGATGGCGCAGGAGACGGCAAAATGCTACATCTGCAGCCTTTCATTACTCATCCAGAATAGGCCAAGCCTCTGAACAATATTCGTTGTCGTAATTTTATAAATTTATCATTACCATTACAGTTACATAACTCTTCGTTATCGTCACCACTATATAAATATCATCATCCATCATCATCATCATCATCATCATTATCATATTCATAATAATTTCCATACGATCTGCAACCACCTAGTTGCAGCAAGTAGGGGAGCGTCAACCACTTTATTACTCATATCCTCCGTGGCTAACGCGCCAAAATGGCGCCGAAGTTGAAGGGAGAGATGATGTTGGCAAGTGGCCACGTTTGTAGTACACATGGAGATATCGGCGACCACGTACGCAATGCCACTGTTGTCAGAGTTGCCACCAAAACAATTTGTAACACCATAATCGTAGTTCAACCCCACACGTTAGAGATGGAAAAAATTAGAAAGTCACAGTGAAGCAATTTGGCACCTACGTGTCACACAATAGCCTAGAAACGTTTGATTGATTGATTTTTCCGTGTTTCCGGGCGCGTCAACTGCTTCGGTCATTAGTCCCGTTAGGGTAGTGCATGTTTTTTCTCGGGAGATGGTGATTTTCCCCTTGCTGGATGGCGAGATCCGGCACCGACCTACCGTCGGCTAGTGAGGTTTCCCCCTAACCAGGACTCTCCCACCAGCGGGGCACCGCCCTAGTCGGGACAAGCTCTAAGCTCCCGACCGATCTCCCGGAGTATGTGGTAGTGTAGTGCATGTTAGTGTAAGTGTGTGTGTAAGGGGGCGAGGATAGGACAAGGAAGAGGAAGGACAGATCGCGAGCGGTCCGTGGCCCGCTTCATAGGGTACTGCTCCGGCATTCGCCTGGTGTTGATCGGAGAAACCACTTAAAACTACCGATCAGAACAACCGGTCGCTAGAATTCTCCTCCAGACAGCGACTGAATTCGACCTAGCTGAAGAGCTAGTGTCGAAATTCCTGCCACCGTCAGGACTCGGACCTAGGACCTCCCGGTCAAAGGCGCTGCAGTGGCATCAGTTGATGCACTGAGCTACCGCTCCCGGTAGGAACTTATGAGAAAAGACAGTCAACATGCATATGACCACAGGTTCCCGTAGTCCCTTCGTAAAAAATCTGATTGGAATTCATTAGGATAACCTCGGAAACGGTATTTTTCTAAAGTTTCACTTCGATTTCTATGATCCTAGAGAACAGTGGCATTTTAGGAATGACTTCGGTTGGGCACAGCTGACAGGAAGGCGGCATTTTTCAGAATTCACCTGCATTATAGAGAGCCGACCCAACAGCCACAGTTTACAAGTAAGTTCACTTCATGAACGAATATCCGGGAAAGGTCGCAGCCACCTTTTCGCATTCCGCCTGCACTCCGTGCACTAAACGCCGTAAAAAGCGAAGAGTCCTTTGACAGAACCTCGCAGCCATCCCGCGTGCCAATGAAAGAATTGTGTCGCTGGGGCTCATCACAAAGTCGCTGTGACACCGGTCGCGAATAATCTGCTGGCCGATCAAGGACAAACGACAAGGATAGACGGTCCGAGGACAGCACTCGATTGATTGATTGATTGATTTTTTCGTGTTTCCGGGTGCGTCAACTGCTTCGGTCATTAGTCCCGTTAGTGTAGTGCATGTTTTTTCTCGGGAGATGGTGATTTTCCCCTTGCTGGATGGCGAGATCCGGCGCCGACCTACCGTCGGCTAGTGGGGTTTCCCCCTAACCAGGAGTCTCCCACCAGCAGGGCACCGCCCCAGTCGGGACAAGCTCTAAGCTCCCGACCGGTCTCCCGGAATATGTGGTAGTGTAGTGCATGTTAGTGTAAGTGTGTATGTAAGGGGACAGGATAGGACAAGGGAGGGGAAGGACAGATCGCGCGCGGTCCGTGGCCAGTTTGGTAGGGTACTGCTCCGGCATTCGCCTGGTGTTGATCGGAGAAACCACGGAAAACTACCGGTCAGAGCAGCCGGCCGCTAGAATTCTCCTCCAGACAGCGACTGAATTCGACCTAGCTGAAAAGCTAGTGTCGAAAATCCTGCCGCCGTGGGGAGTGGGAACCTAGGACCTCCCGGTCAGAGGCGCTGCAGTGGCATCAGTTGATGCACTGAGCTACCACTCCCAGTGACAGCACTCGAACGGAGGGCCGTTGGGCAGATCCGTGTGCATCGACTGAGGGCCCACGATAAAAAAAATCGCAGCTGCTACTGTCGCTGCTGCTGGTTCCCGCCAAGGAGATGGCCCGCCTGCATCGATGTCGGGTGAGCCTCCTGTGAGCGTAGCGGGCGGGCTCGGCCGGGGTCAACCACTCCATGATGTAAAACGACAGGTTCAGTTCAGATTTAAGGAAAATTTTGTCGCGTCAGTTCAGTAGTTCGTTTTGGCGAGTAAATTCATAAGTTAAATCTATCCGAATGTGTTTCACTGTGTATCATGCCACATCCTGATATCACGCATGATCTTTTCCCCTCACCATTTCAAAGCAGCCGGGTAAATCAGGCCAAGAAAGTTAAATTGTCATCTACAAGAAAGAGGCAGCGATAGAGGCATCTACAAGAAAGAGGCAACGACTCAGAAGTATATTACGTTCAATAAAAAATTGACTCATAATTTTCTTTTTATACTTATTTTTTACATATTTGAGATCTTTATAATAATTGCACTACACTGACCTAATACACAACGTATCTCTTCTTGCTAATCTCTTTTTTCTTACTTAGGTTCCGTATCGTTATAAACAACGAAAATTGTAAGAACCAGATTTTGCTTACAACATACTACGATTGTGAATTCACCTTTCCAGTTTCCCTTCTCCATTTCCGATTTTCTTAAACCCATCCGTTTTTTACCACAACCTTAATTTCGTCGCATCCTCTCTCTATTACCATTCCACCTCTGCTAACCTCTTTTCTTTGCCTCGCAGGGACGCGCGCCTTCTCCGCCTCGCCACGGGCGCGTCCCCGGCGTCGGCGTCGGCGTCTCGGCGCGCGGGCGTCGCAGCGCTGGGAGGTCGCGTCGGCAGGACGCGCCGCGGGGACCTCTGCGTCGTGCCGGCGCGCGGGGGGCGGGGGGGGGGGCGGAGGAGAAAGGGGGCGGCGCCCGACGTGGGATTACACTGGCTCAGACGCGCTCCTCGATTCCCCCGGCACTGTTTTTCCGGAACATCGCAATATCTTGATGTCCTCGTCGGGAAGTGCACGGCAGTGGTGGTGGTGGAGTCGGAGGAAGAGGCGGGGAGATGCTGAGGCGGGACACGAGAGAAGACTGGGGCGCACGAATCGAGGCGGAGCGGGTTGGGGCGGGGCGAGGCACGCAAAGGCGAGGCGGCGGAAAGCGAAGAGGGAAAAGGCGGGGAAAGGAAAAATGGGGAAGGTCGAGACGGGGAAAACCAAAGTGGAGAAAGTTAAGGGTGGTGAAAGGCGAGGCGGGGTAAAGGTAAAGCGGGTAAAGACGAGGCGGAAAAGGGGGAGGCGGAGGAAGGGCGACCAAAATAGAGGCGGGGAAAAGCGAGGCAAGGAAAGGAAAGACGGGGAAGGCGAGTCGGAGGAAAGCCAGAGCAGCCAGAAAAAAACGAGGAAATGCCAGACTGAGAAAGGTAAAAACGGGCAGAACGTGGCGTATGATGTTGTTGTGTGGGGTGTGATAGGAAGTGGTAGAGTGGAGGGGAAGGCGCAAAAGTTAAACGGGAAAGGTGGGAAAGAGCGTGATCGAGGTGGAGAGGGGAAGAGCGTATGGGGAGAAGGGGTTAGGGTGGGGGTGCACCCTGGCGGGGTGGGGCAGGCATGTCGTGGTGGAGAGGAGCGATGGTGGCGCGGGGGCTAGGCGGGGCAGGGACGCGCAGCGGGTCGCGGCAGGTGCGCCGCCGGTTTGTGGTGGGTGCGTAGTGGGTGCGTGGTGGGTGGGTGGTGGGTGCGTTGGGTGCGTGGTGTGTGCGTGGTGGGTGTGTGGTGGGTGCGTGGTGGGTGCGTGGCGGGTGCGTGGTGGGTGCGTGGTGGGTGCGTGGTGGGTGCGTGGTGGGTGCGTGGTGGGTGCGTGGTGGGTGCGTGGTGGGTGCGTGGTGGGTGCGTGGTGGGTGTGTGGTGGGTGCGTGGTGGGTGTGTGGTGGGTGCGTGGTGGGTGCGTGGTGGGTGCGTGGTGGGTGTGTGGTGGGTGTGTGGTGGGTGCGTGGTGGGTGCGTGGTGGGTGTGTGGTGGGTGCATGGTGGGTGCGTGGTGGGTGCGTGGTGGGTGCGTGGCGGGTGCGTGGCGGGTGCGTGGCGGGTGCATGGCGGGTGCGTGATGGGTGCGTGATGGGTGCGCGGCAGGGGCGTGGCGGGGAGCGTGAAGGGAAGGGATGGAGTCGCGGGGAAGGCGGGGGGTAGGGTTGTGGGTCGGGGTTGAGGGTCGGCGGCTGGAGCGGGATCAGGGGTCGGGGCTAGGGGTGGAGGGTGGGGCGAGGAGGGAGATGCGGGTTGTGTGGTGTGGTCGGGGGTGGGGCGGGAGCGGGTAGGGGCGGATGTGGGACGGAGAAGAGCATGTCGGGAGAGACGGAGAGGAAAGGTAGAGTGAGCCGTACCGTCGGGTCAAAGCTCAGACGAAACGAAATTCTTAGCTGTTGTTCGGAGCAAAGGCGCCGCAGGCACCATTTGGAACGACGGTTCAATAACAGCAAAAGGAGTTGCCGAGGTAAATTAAATAAATTGAACACGGTGAATTTCATCTTATCACAGATATTTCAAAATTGGAAATTGGTGTCACCATTCATCTTTTTATTTGTACCACATATTTATTCAAAAATGTTTATGTAAGATACAAAAACATTAAACAATGAAAGTTGAAAACACAGGCATTGTATGATAACCATTAAAATTATATTTATGATTTTTACTTATTATTTGGCATTATTTCTTGTAGTTTAATGGACAAATCCTTTATTATCAGTAAAATAGAAATAAGGTTTCGTTGAAATTTTAAATGAACAAAATTATCTGATAAGTTCTACTACAATACCATTATTACTTACTTAGTTCACAATCTATAATTCATTCTATATTATTCTCGTAACAAGTTAAATGTTATATCGTAATATAATTTCGTTTCAGAACGACCTCCGTAAATGACCTCTACTAGGAATGAATTCAAAACATACATTCACACCACCACATAAATTAGAGGAAACCAATATAAAGGAGTCGTTAAATACATCCGTCACGTGTTGAAATATTGACAAAAGATGTTTCTGTTACTCATATTTTGGTTGGTATAATATAAACGTTTAGCATTATATGAACTAATATTAAAAATATATTTCTCTAAATATACTGATTTAACACAGTATTGAATTACACATCATTAAACGCTCTCGAGAGGTATGTAAATTTTAATTTTGTATTTGATATTTTCTGAAACACAGGAATGTAATTACAGCAATCAAGAATATTATCAAAATTATAACAAGCCAAATATAGATATTAGATTTCATAGCATTTAATACATTTGGGAAGTATACGGTATATTGAGCGTTGGGCAAGTTTTACATTTCGGGGAATGAGATATGAGAAAATTTTATCAATGGTTAAAAATAGGCATCAGATTCATTTATCTCTCTTGTCATTATTGGCTCAAAATAATTGTAAATTAGAAAATTATGATGAAGAGATGTACTTTATTATAGAATTTAAACAATATTGCATTATTTGTGATACTGTAATGTTCTGTGGAGAAATGAGGAACAAAATCATCTTCATTAAAACTCATTTCATTTATACTAATTATACACAAATCAGTAGTGAAGTGGTAAATTAAATAATAATTATCAATTAAAAATACTAATTTGTTAGTATTTTACACATTCATATATTTCCGTATTATTTCAATATAATATTATCCCAAACATTCTTATGTATCAGTTCTTAGAAGTTTTTAAGGTGTTTTAAATCATTTTTAAAACATTTTGCTCGAGGAAAACAAATTGGAGACATGGATAAATAAAGGCTACAACATCCCATAGAAAACAATGATCTCTTTAAAAAGAACCCCAAACCTTCATGGTTTGACACAATATGCTTGTTTAGTTCATTACCTGCTTGAATCGTTTGACCGACAGATTGAAGACTATTTTATCTTCAACATGTTTTCATTCCAGGTGAACGTAATATGTATCTATCGTATAACTTATATATTGAAGTATATATTATTTTTTAGACGTTTACATCGAGGTGAGCGAGGCGGCGCAATTCTGTAAAGTGATTTGCCCCCTTCCAGGGATGGAGGTTCTGCTTCTTTGAGGAGTAAAGGAGATGCACCTTTGAGGCGTTATTGCCAAAATTAGGTTAACTTCTCAGCATTAACATTATAAACCGCACATTATTATAAGTAATAAGGTTCCTAAGGAAGTTTATAAGCATCTCAAGGAATGTGAAGTTGAGTGAATGGGGAAAGGAGAAGCAAGATGAAGTAGCATCTAAAATTTATGGCACATTATAAAGTCAAACACGGGCTGTACAAACCGTTAGAAAGAGAGATCTGTTGTATGTTAGAGCAATAGCAATACGTTCTGAGCAATTATATAAAGTAAGCGATTATCAAAATATATTCATTATTTTCTAGAAACAATATTACTTGACTCTTAGCCTTAGCAGATGTGCCTTTGATGAATCCAGCAAGAGGTTTTATTTAGACCAGAAATCATAACCGGTCTTCTTAAGAATGGATCTTTTTGTATTTTTAAGAATTAATAGTTTTAGATATCATTGAAGTGAGGATATGTTTGATCTACTGAAAAATTACAAAGCAACAGCCCAGTAAAAAGTCTTTTAAAAACAATTAAATTAAATTGTAATTGTTTACGAAAGGAAAATATCTATTATGCAACGAATAAAATGAGTACAAAAATAATTTAACTATAACATAACTTATTATTTAATTATAACAATCTCCAAGCACGTCAGAAATTACAAAATCTTTCTGAATAAAAGTTTGAGGTGAAAATTTTTGATATTTGTCACCCATTTACTGGCTATTCATTCTGTTATTGGTGTGTGAAAATGTGTACTTTACTTTGGAAACGAAGGAAAACTATAAAGCAGGCAGTATTTTTTTCTTATTGAGTTTGTTTTATATTATTTTGCTTACGCGTTCTTTCTCCTTCGACCAAAGCAGGCCTCATGTTTGTGCTACCCTCCATCCCATTCGGGGCGCGAACGCGAGCACACCTATTCAGAGCGCGGCGGCGAGCGAGGCCGCTGTATCGCCGGTGGCGCGGCGCAGCGGCCGCCCGCGGTTTGATTTACGCGACCTTCGGGTGCGAACAGCCCCGGAACCACGCAGCTGGCCGCTGGCCAACGCCCACACCCCCGCGCCGCCCGTGGCCCTCAACCACGTCGCCCCTCGCGCCTCCCACCGCCCTCTCCCCCGCGCCCTCGCCCACGCCGCCTAGGTGCCGCCCCCATGCCGCCTTCCACGCTGCCACCCGCCCCCCGAACCATCACCGCTCCGTTCCACACGCCCCGCTCCCACCCCCCTTCGCACCTCCCACCGCTCTCTCCCCCGCGCCCTCGCCCACGCCGCCTAGGTGCCGCCCCATGCCGCCTCCCACGCTGCCACCCGCCACCCGAAACCAACCCCGCACCAACACACACAACTCTCAACGTCATGTTCCCCACGCCCTCCCCCATGCCACCTGCCACGCTGCCACCCGAACCAAATCCGCACCGATCCGCAAATCCGGTTCCCTTCGCATATCCCGCCGCCCTAGCGCCCCCTGCGCCCGAACCATCCCTCATCGCCAACACGTCTTCCGAACCAACGCCCACACCGCCCCCGTGCCGCCCCTGCTCCGACCACGCAACACCTCCCGCTGCGCCCACCATACCCCACGCACCGCCCTCACCCGCTGAGACACTGCCCGCACTGGGTCCTACGCCGGCCCGCGCACCACCACCCACGCCACCCAGGCATCGCCCCCTGCTCCCTCCTCCGCACCATCCCCGCTCCGCCGTCGCACCGCCTCCCCCTCCGTCCTCCATGACCTACCCTCGCCCACTGAACTACTAGCAGCACCGGCTCCTACGCCGGGCCACGCACTATAACTCCACTCAGGCGCCGCCCCCTGCTCTCTACCCCGCGCTGTCCCCGCTCCGCCCCCGCACCTCCTCCCGCTCCCTCCTCTACGACCTCCGCAGCGCCCGCCGCGCTACCCTCACCCACCGAACCACTACCCTCACCCACCGAACCACTACCCTCACCCACCAAAGCACTACCCGCACCGTCCTCTGCGTCGACCCACGTACCATCACCCACGCGACCCGAGTGCCGTCCCCCGGCCTTCCCCTTGTGGTCCCCTCCCCACGCTACACTGCATTCGCTATATCGCCTAACGAGTTGTCCCCCTACCAGGACACTTTAGTGGAACTCCCAAAACAAAGTTTAAAAACCTTTATAATTATTAATAGTTGTAATTTCATTATACACATTACTACATACCTCTGGGATAGCTCATGGGCAGCGTAATAAGCTTCCCGTGCTGTGGTCTCGGGTTCGATTGCCGGTCGAGGCAAAAATAGAGTTGTAGCTTTCCTTTAAAATAGTCCCAGTTTCTGTAGCTGTGTGACGAAGAAAAGCTCAAGCAGGCAGATATATCTAGTTACGGTGAAGAGAATACGTCATGTACGTCTCATGTCGCTCTTACCCTCCAAGCATGGGAATTTAACTACGCCCAGATATGGGTGACACCAGTAGTTGGCCGGCGATGTCGGACTACCGACCCAATAACGCCAAATATATACATACAAATTGTTACATTATATCTTCATGCTTTTTCTCCATTTTGCAACACTGTTCGGGACATCTCGTTGTTCTATTTCTGGATCAAATACCTAAATTTAATTATTTTGTGGTGCTATGTCATTAAAATTATTATTAATCCCGTTAAATTGGCATCAACAGTACTGTTCTATTTAAATACTATGTAATAATAAAGACTGAATCCCAATAAAATGATATTTTTTCTTTCTACTTCCTCTCTGCTGATCAACCACAATTTGCGATGATCAATTATAGGAAACGCAGTCGTGTGCACTTGGAGCGCGAACACAATGTCAGTAATATTTAATACATTTTAATAATAATATTTAGTAAATTAATATTTGAAATATGTAAATTGTAGTGTTCTGCCACTAGGTTGTATATACCTACCTGCAGAATCATATCTATCTATTTATCTAAGTTAATATTTGACGTAATCAGAAACATTTTGAGATATAATTTCATTCTTGAAATGGTCATATTAAATTTATGATTGCTACACTATGCTATGCTACACTCTAGTCGCTATGCGACTTGGGAATTCGTCGGACCTTACCACTGCAATCGTGTCATTACCTAATTTGTCTTTTATTCAAATCTGCATGATTTCATCTACTTTATTTATCAAAGTAATCTTGTGTCCGTATCCCAAACACGAGGATAGCGGTACGATTCGAAATTGTTCACGAATTTTGAAACGAAAAAGTGGATTCGCTTCTGAGCGGCTCCCTTAGATTCATGTCCGAAGTCTTTTCAGTACTGTCTTCGTTCACATTCTTCCTGCTGTATTAGATGGGAACCGTCATCAGTAGTCCCCATCACGTCAGTGCAGGTGGGATGCACGTTTTCTGCGAAAATATTAGAAGAAACTACCACGTTACTATCCGTATGTTACCACGCTACAAAGAGTCAATATATTCATCTTTAAACGTATATCACTATTTCACTTTCAACATTCTGAATGCAATTTTGCATATTTTCATTCTCAAGTTTATTAACAACTATTGCGTATGTTACGAAAACATTCAAAGCTCGTTTGGTAACACTCTCTCTACAAACACCTGGAGTATTTTCTACCGCCTTAAAGCTGTATATTTACGCGCGATACGGTAGCGCGCTCTACCACTTTCGCCTTCCGCCGGAAGCAGCGCCCTCTTCCACCCCCACCCCCACCCCCGGGTCTCGCGCGGCTGGCGACGAAATCCGCACGGAGCAGCCCCTCGCCCCGCCCGCCTGCTAAATTACTACCAATTAAGTTACGGCGGCAATGGAACGACTGGCGCGGCGGAGGAGTGCGGAGTGCGGGGGCGAAGGAAAAAACGCGCGGAGAAAGGGGGCGAGGGCTGCGGAGCCAAGGAGCGGCGAACGCGCGCGGCCCGCGCAAGTTGGACATACTTTACAAAAACTTGTTTGTACTAAACTGTAATACCGGGTGCGGTATAGGATTTACTTTATTGCCACCTAGCGCCAGCGGAAGAAACAAAACGACTCCCAAGGTCCCCGTTACCCCCTCCCCCTCGCCGAGGCGACGCTGCTGCTGCTGCTGCTGCTGCTGCTACGTCCCGGAATCTCCGTGGAGTTCCGGCGGGCGAGCAGGCCGACGGCACCGGCTGCCGCGGGGGGTTGCTCGCTCTCTCGCACGCTCTCTCACCCGCTCGATCGTCTGCTCTCTCTCATCTGCTCTCTCGCCTGCTCTCTCGCCTGCTCTATCACATGCTATCTCACCCACTCTCTCATCCGCTCTCTCGACTGCTCTATCACATGCTCTCTCGCCTGCTCTCTCGCCTGCTCTCTCCCCCGCTCTCTCACCTGCTCTCTCGCCTGCTCTCTCGCCTGCTCTCTCGCCTGCTCCCTCACCTTATCTCCCGCCTGCTCTCTCACCATCTCTCTCACTCGCTCTTCTACTCACTCTCTCCCCCGCTCTCTCGCCTGCTATCTCGCCTGCTTTCTCGCGGCTGCTCTCTCCTCTGCTCTCACCTGATCTTCGCCCGCTCTCTCACTCGCTCTTCCACCCTCTCTCTGCCCCCCCCACGATCTTCTTGCCATCCTACTTTTTATAATTTTGCACGTTAGCACGTGTATTTTACCTAAATGTTTCCAATTTAATTGTTATTAATTATTAATAAAATGATAATGAACCTTGATATTATATTGATCATAAATAATCAGTGTTGTGTATATTTTGTCCTTTGCCTCCCAAATTACCTGCAATAATCTCTTCTCCCTTGACTCATGCGCCGAATCCGTTTCTCGCTCGCTAACCAACTCATCGTCACATTCGCCCACTCTTAGGTATCAAAATAATTACAAATTGATTGACACGTTAACTTTCCTACTTGTACATTTACCCGCTCGTTCGTATACGAATGCCTCTCTCCTGCTGTTGTGCGCCTTCCCACAGTTCTACATACACACGCACCACTCTCCCCCCTGGATCACCCTCCCTCACGCCAACGCGTAGGTTTGTCATGAACTCTCTGTCATGACACCGGTCTGTCATGAACTCGCCCCAACACTTTCTACATCACCCAGTCACCCTTGTTTCGTTTCCTCCTCTCTCTTGCCTGCATATTCTCTGGGTCACCAACGGACCTTTAAACTCCGTCACTAGAACACGTTTGCGAAACACGTGAAGTCATATGTTCTGTCTTTAATAATTTTTTCCTGAAAATCAATAAAAATACGATTAAAAATGATAATAATAATAATAATAATAATAATAATAATAATAATAATAATAATAATAATAATAATAATAACAAATAACATGTGCACTAACATGCATATAGTTTTGCCAGAGTCACAGTCTGATCAGTTACTCCAATCTGTTTCTAAACATTTATCTTAGCAGACGTACCGAAACCACTTTTACTCGTTCTTATTGGTCGCACAGAGTATTCCTCACAGGTGACTCCCAAAGATTTAACGAAAAATTTGATTAACTGTTTCACAAAACGTATGCAGTTTAATAAAACATTATTTATAAAATATCTGTGGGCAA
Organism: Teleogryllus occipitalis; assembly: GCA_011170035.1. Classification (NCBI taxonomy): domain Eukaryota; kingdom Metazoa; phylum Arthropoda; class Insecta; order Orthoptera; family Gryllidae; genus Teleogryllus; species Teleogryllus occipitalis. The sequence goes on from BLKR01000570.1 coordinate 66,105, forward strand.
CATACATAATATGCTAAGAAAAATTAAAGAGTTTGTTATTGATATTGTAACAATCTAAGATCCCCACGAACAATTTAGATGCAAAGAACAAACATAACAAGGAATGGCATGAGTAGGAGATGGAAAAACAGAAGAAAGCGGTGTCGCGCACTAATAATTTTTTTTTATAAATTAAAGAAGACGCGACAAAATCCCGATTTGGACAGTACAAATCAATAGCATTCATTTAGAGGAACATTTCAAAAGTTATTCGAAGCGAATCGCATCGGGGGTTTAAAATATATGAGTGATTTTGAAAGTACACTTTAGACAATATAACTCGAGATTTTTACAGCCATTGTTATCATAAGAAAGGTAATGTAAAGAAGCGGTTTTTCCTAAAAATTAAGAGAACGCGTAAAGCGATTGAAATGAAACTTTCGGGATTAACAAAGAAAATCACGCGGAAAATTATGACATTACTCGCAACTCTGAAAAATATCGAGGAGCTGCAGTAGAGATGCCAATTGAAATTGTATATTTGGAAATTTTACGAGAGAACAATGATGCGTCGCGAGCGACGGAAATAAAGCAATTTTGGCGTTAATAAACATGAGGAGATCGTATAAGAAATAGTAATAAGATATAAATTAATAATTAAAAGTAGTAATAAAGAGAAATAGCCTGGAAAGGACAGAATTAAGTAAAATGGTATGATATTTTTGATAAAGACACGTAAGCGATCGGTAAATGTTCCAGAAAAAAAAAGTTGAAGACACAAGGCAACAATGAAAAAAAGATGATGCGTAGCAAGCTCGAAGTCAGACGTGGGGAAGAATGCTCCGGAAAAAGATAAAAAATTTAGTATGCAATTGTGCGAGAAACACGGTGAACATGAATGGATATAGTGAGTTTAGGCAATGATGTTCGTAATAACAATGCGTAACGCGGAAATATTTTATGTGTCGCAGTATATTCAACAATAGGACATTTTGGAGGAAATGTAGCACGCGATAGACAGATAATCGCGTTGTTAGTTGCGTAATGGGAATAGGATGATAGGGGAATGAAAGGACATGCTAAGAAGATATTAGCGAGCTCAAGAAAATTTTGGTAATGTGTGGGGATGGAGAAATGCTGCGGGAGAATGGATTTGGAGGATGCTGCGTAATATACATCGAGGACGGCGCGCAACAATGGTTTGCTGCGGATTACAGCGTTTTCTGCAAAAGGGAAGTTATGAAACTTTGTTGTTGTTTTTTGTTATGAAATTCACATTTTGAAGGAGAAGAAAGATTAAAATTAGCTTCTGTACAAGATCAAGTTCTGTCTTAACGTAAAATAGATTCAATAGATATACAGGCAGAATGCGCATTCGGGTGTGAATGAGTTTATTTATAATTGTCAGTATGAATGGAAATATTTTGGATTTTGTGTCATGTAATTTAAGGGTATTATATCGTTCATGTGTTTATGTGTTTATTTTGTTTGTCGTTAAGTGTATTATGTGAGTCATGGGAGAGCAACGACCCCAGTTTGTATATATATATATATATATATATATATATATATATATATATATATATATATATATATATATATTTCAACTGGAATAACGACTAGCACAGGAATTACAGAAAATAAATGGCGAACATCACTTGGTTCGACATTAAATTAAACGAACGTAGTTTAATTGTTACATGTAGCTAGTTAATGACCTACGCCCACGTGCGCGAATAGTTGTTAGATCCTGTACAGGTCAGCCACAACCTCACGCCCAGATTTTATGTGTAAGTAAGAAAATATCGGAAGTTCTGGGGGGGGGCAGCTAGTCGACGGGCAACCTTGGAGGTGGAAGCTGAGTATAACCAGGGCAATTGATAAGAGCGGGTTTTGGTTATTATTTTGGCGTTATAACGCCGGGCGATTATAAAGATTATAGTTGATCTAGAGCAGGTAATGGTTCATTACATATTTTGGTGCGCCTAACGAGGAGCGATTATAGTTGTTTTATAGATATGAGGAGGACGGTTCATTACAATATGATCCCCCCCCCCGAGTGTGACCCACCCGGGAGAAACTATACCGCTGACAGGTCTTCCCACATGTTGGATATGGAAAGCATGTAAGTATACGTGTGCATGTGTGTGTAAGAAATTGGAGACGAACAGTACAAGGAGGAAGGAAAGATCACGAGCGACCCGCGGCCCGTTTGTAGTGGTTCGGCTTTCACATGTGGTTGATATTGATTGGAGAAAACACGGAAAAACACCGATCAAAGCAGCCTGGCATTATAATCCTCTTTCAGAGAACGGCTGAATTTGACCGAGCTATCTAGATAGAGTCGAAAATCTTCCCACCGTTGGGACTCGCCCTCTGATGTTCTTTCGATCAGACTCGTCTTCCCACGGTAGGTTTTTCTCTCTTCAGTTTTTTCCCCTTATTCATACCATATGGTCTCTTCTACGCGGCTTTCATGTGAAAGGAAGACCATCTGGAGACTAAATATCAAAGTTTGATAGGATAGAATACTTTAACATGTTGGTATTGTAATGACAAATAGCTTTGGCTTAGCCACATGGTATAGGGGTATGTCATTTATATGTGTAATAATTACTTATTAAATAAAAATAAATTCATACCAGTATTAAGATATCAATTCACAAAAAAGTTTGCCATCAATTTTCGTACTCTAGAGCAAAGATAAAATACTCCATTAGATTGGTTGGTTGGTTTTTTAGTGTTTCCGGGCGCGTCAACTGTTTAGGTCATTAGTCCCATAAGTGTAATGCATGTTTGTTCTCGGGAGATGGCGGTGATCTTCCCCCGCTGGATGGCGAGATCCGGCGCCGACCTACCGTCGGCTAGTGAGGTTTCCCCCTAACCAGGACTCTCCCACCAGCGGGGCACCGCCCCAGCCGGGACAAGCTCTAAGCTCCCGACCGGTATCCCGCAACATGTGGGAGTGTAGTGCATGTTAGTGTAAGTGTGTGTAAGGGGAGAGGATAGGACAAGGAAGAGGAAGGAAAGATTGCGCGCGGTCCGTGGCCCGTTTGGTAGGGTACTAGGGTCCAGCATTCGCCTGGTGTTGATCGGGGAAACCACGGAAAACTACCGATCAGAGCAACCGGCCGCTAGAATTCTCCTCCAGACAGCGACTGAATTCGACCTAGCTGAAAAGCTAGTGTCGAAAATCCTGCCGCCGTCAGGACTCCAACCTAGGACCTCCCGGCCAGAGGCGCTGCAGTGACATCAGTTGATGCACTGAGCTACCGCTCCCGGTACTCCATTAGAGACTTGATCTTCATGTATAAATAATATTTTTTATGAGATAATTCGTATTCAATATAAATGATGCCAACCAAGTCAACTAATGATGTTTCATTTTTTATTAACTAGCAACATTCATTTTTAATTGTACTCGTAAGATCTGAAGTAATGCTATATTTTACCTGTGGTCTACAATCAAATTCAAAAAAGCATTTCCAGCTATCTGACAGGATAACTTCAAAGAAATATCTGGGAACATAAATACAATTGTAACACCACAGCGACTCTTGACCAAGCGGCCGCATATTGCTGCCTCCCGCAGCTGCCTCATAGCTCAGGGTCACGTGACGGGCAGATACGCGAAGCCGCGCGACTCAATCGACTGAATCCTGTCTGTCACGCGGAGACGCGAGTAGGCGTCACCCGCCCCTTTGTTTATCTCGGCACAATTTCTGCCACTCTAACAAAGCCCTCACAAACCACTCTGTTTTACAGCGTTTTGTTAGAATGTTTCGAAAGTCGTCTTCTCAATATTTCTTATACGACTTCCAACTTTATCAACTGTCTCAATTTTCTAATACAATAGTTGTCTCAGTTGTTAATTTCACACCGCCACGATTGATTCAACTGTCTCAATATTGTTCATCACACCTCTCACTGTCTCGTCATTTCACCTCTACTTGTAAAATTGAATTATCTGATTTTTCCATTCGTGCTAATGCCTCAACGCAGCCAGAAAAGTCGAAACTACGAAACATTCGCCACCTAAACATTACACATATACATTGTCGTTAATCCTGCGATTTGCATTGGGATTACCTATAATGTTTACTGAACGTTTCTCTAGAATACGATTGTTTTACACCATGTCTTCTTCCAGGATCAGCAGGTTAAAGTATCATCGCAAGTATAATTTTTACATTTCTCCTCTTTCGTTACTAAAAATATAAATTTAAGTTATGATCGTAAACATTATGCATTTATACTTCCTCTACAATTTAGTAATTACCACAATAATTTCACTCATAATACTATCGCGCGGACCGCCCAAATCACTTCCTTTCATAGGATGTTTCTCTACATTTCTACCTTTACTTCTACCGTCGATGACCCAACTCCGACACAATTTCTTCACTGTTGGTCATACGCGAACTTTGCCCCTTCGGCTGTCGCCATCACCAAATCCCTTCCATCACCACTTCCATCGCCACCATGCCATCTCGATCGTTCTCCCACCTTTCGTAGTCGACCTGGTCCTTCGAGTTATCAGATGTACTCACCTCCGTCCGCTAGCGACAGCCACCTGAATAATGGTCATCGCTCACGAACCCTCCCCTCCCGCTTCGCGATCCCCACCTCTTCCCCCTTCCTCTCCCCTCCCCGCCCCCGCCCCGCCGCGGAATTACTCTCCGGAAGAATCAATCCGATGAAACTCCGACCCCGCGCTAGACCGGCGATCCATCTCGTCGCGTGTTTTACCAAGAGGTTGAAATCATCGCTGAACCTTGCTCTCTCCCAGCGCCGATCGAATACCGATAAATCGACTAGAGAATTCTTCCGAGCACCAAGTTTCCCCTTCAATCCCTTCCTCCCCCCGCCCCCACCCCGCCCGCGCCCCGCCCTTTCGCGCCTCCACGCCGCGCTTTTCGAGCTGGAAGAGCGAAGGGGCGGGGTGGGGGTGAGAACGAAGTTTCCGAGGGGCTCAGCCTACAGCCGCGGAGTAGCGACGTAGATTGAACAGGCAACACTTCCTACTCCGGTGCGTTGCCGCGCGACATCCAAGGCTGCGTTTCCCTCCCCCTCCCATCCCCCGTGTCAGAACCACCCCGCCACGGGCTTCGGACCCACCCCACTTCTGACTCACACCCGTCCCGACTCCCCCCCCCCCCCAACACCCTCTACGCCACGGCCCGTCCCGCCCGTCCAGCCACGTCTGGGTCCTGGCACGTCCTCAGGCTTCCTCTCTTGCTCTGTATTATGCGTTCCCCTGCCCGTCCCCCCCGTCTCCACCCCATTCATCCCATCCTCCCCCTCTTCACTGCGACTTCTGCCACACTCCCGTTCCGCCTCGCCTCTCCCAAAACCCTCCACGCCACGGCCTGTCCCGCCCCACCAGGTTGCGTCTGGGTCTTGGCACGTCCTCACGTTCCGCTCTTGTATTATGCGTTCCCGTCCCCAATCTCACCATCTCCACACCACCCCTTCACCCTTCCCAGCGAAATAGTCTCGTACTACCCCACTCCTGCCTCACTCCCTGTCTCTCCACGACACGGCCCGTCCCACCCGGTGAAGCCACGTCTGGATCCTGGCTCGTCCTCATAGCCCCGCCCCCGCCCCTTCCATTGCATTGCTCTTTTCCGTCTCCGCCCCGCCCTTTCCACCCAGCAACCCGCCGGCACACCTTCCGTCTTCCTCACCCCGCGACTACCTCTCAATTGGCTGCAAGCGCCCGCCAAATCGGGTTCCCGCACACGGCGCCCAGCCGCTCGGCCGGGGAGTCGGGCGCCATTCACGCCTGCAGTTGAGATGATGCCGGAGGAAAATTGCAGCAGCAGACGGTTTGGCCGAAAAAAACAACAACGAAAGATGCCGTGAAATTCTTCTAGCTCCGTTCTTCTTCTTCTTATTCACGAGGATATCCTCGTGTAAATTAGACGCTGTTTTAAGAACAAGGAATTGCGTTTGTGCTTAATAAAATTTGGCACTCGCGCAAAACCGAGAAGCTCAATTCTTCTCTTCGCTCAATAACGTTTCCTTTTTTATTTTTATTGGCGGTTTTGGGAAATCCGGGGCGCACCGAGTACCACCGCCCACGCGTTTCTTATGAACTTTCTTGCGCATTGCAGGTAATCAGCACGGCCGGGAACGGAACAACATCTCCTTTCTTTCTCGGATCTTCTTTAAGGAGCGTGCGCTCTCCCTTGCTTCCATCGCTCTCCCTTCTTTTATGCCTTCCGCTCTCGCTCTTCCTTTCCTTTCTTCTCGGCGTGCCCCAGCTGCGCAGTTGCCAGGGTTAGGACTGGAAGTGCTGACGTCGGCAGCGGCGGCGGCCGACCGCAAATTCAGCCTGTCTGTCGGCTCTGCCCGAGCGCATCAACAAGGCCGTGAAATTTCTCACGTGCTGTGACGACGATGACGCCGCGAGTGTGGCCCGAACGAGGCAGGCAGAAGCGCAGAACGAGGCAATGAGTTGGCCAGACGAAGAAAAGGCAGCGTCTGTCAGCTCTGTCTAGTTGTTGATAAATGGTTGCATTTTTAACTAAGTCCCGTACCACTTGACCCCGTCTGTTTATGAGACAAAATGTTCAATCTGAAAATCCTTTCGGATTTATTTACAACAGAAAAAAATTATATTTATTATTATTATTATTATTATTATTATTATTATTATTATTATTATTACTATAGATTTTTATAATTTATTAGAATTAATGCTTACATATATTCGTGTATTCAAACATAAATCCAGAAAATATTTAAGTACGAGGAGGAAGAACAAAGAATAATTTACGAAAAATATGTAGAACAAATTAACACTCAATAGGATGTTACTGCACTTTAGAGGCACGAACTGGAAGGTATGAGAAATATTGAAGATACAAATCTTCTAAACTAAGACGAATTCCGACAAGAATGTCAAAATTAGGAAAAAAGATTCAATAAATGCATAAATATATTATAATAAATTCTTGCGCTTGGTTCAGGGTCGGGGGGTGGATGCAACGTAGATTAAAGGACTCTAATGGTAATGGCATCTGTGTGCTTTGCGGTGATAGGGAAGACTGGATCCACATCCTTTTAATTTGCAATGCGACCGAAATTTGGAGAGGAAAATGGATGGGAATGGGAAATTACTACTTCCAACATAGGAACGTAACGCTCGCCCAAAACATTCTAGGTGATAAAAGATCTAACTTCATGAAAGAATTAGGAACATTTCTAGGAAAGGTTCGGACCATTAGAGAAACTGAAATTAGGGATTGGGAAACAGCACTGGTTAGTACGAGCAGAGCCTAGACTGGAGAGAAATAAATAATAAATCAATAAACTAACAATAATTAAGTTAGTCAGTAAGTTATGTTAGGTTAGTAAACAGTATAAAAAAAAAGTTATAAGTTTTAGTCAATTGCTAAGTATAAGTAGATAAATAAGTCAATAAAAATAAATAAATTAACTTATAATAATTAAAATAAGTTAAATAAATTAAAATTAAATTAATTAAAATAAGTTAAATAAATTTAATTTAAATTAATTAAAATAAGTTAAATAAATTAATATTAAATTATATTAAAACAAAATTTTTTTTTTAAAAAAAACGGTTAAAATAAAACACATTAGGAGGCGAAGGGAAGTAGGAATCGGAAATGTTAGGGCAGAGGCGTTGGTGCGGACGATTTTCTGTGGTGCTGTTTGTTTTCAGGTGCGGAGGAGGCCAAACACTGGAAGGGGAATGCCTGACGCCCGCGCCAAATAAATAAATGGATTAAAAACCGGATAGATTAGCATGTACTCGGCTTCTGACGGCAGGTTTTTCCCCCTTCAGGGGTTTTTTCCTCAGCCGTACCTTATGGTCTCTTTTCCGCGGCTTTGATGCGAAGGAGAGACCATTTGGGGTGAATACCAGAATTTGAAAGGTTAGAACGCTGTAGAATGTAGGTATTGTAATGGCTTAAAGGCCTTCGGCCTAGCCACATTGCATCAAGATTTTTACTTTGCCTGTAATAATTACCTATTAAATAAAAAAAATAATAAATTCTAAAAAAAGTCATAACAAATTTTAAGTTCACTAAGCTTGACTTTAAAATTATCTGTTGAAGAATATGAATTCTGTTTATATCGATAATCTTCAGAATAAACAGAGCACAAAACAAGTACGTTCAGAAAACAAACACAATATTAAAAGTAAAAGCAATTTTTCAGCAATTTGCATTCTAAAAAACTCATCAGTAACATATAAAATACTTTAAAACCATTTATAGAAGGGAATTTAATACGATTTTGTCAAGCATACATACCTACATGTATGCGAGAAATAGGAAAACGCGTGCCTGTTTGCGTGGAAGCAGCAACAAACGGAAGGCCGCAGTCGGTAGGGAGACTTCATATCCTAAATTCCTATATAAAATGACCTTAGTCGAAAGATGAATGCGTACGTGGTAAAATTTCGCTTAATTGAAAGCTTTATGTTTTCACGTTGCTTTCATTTGGCCGTTTCCGACAGCGAGGACTGCGGTGTAAATCCGAGCTCAACACGCTGCATTTAAATGGATTTGTCCACCGTCAGTAGAGTGTTTCCATTTCCATTGAAATGCACATAACCAATATTGAATTTAAAATAGAACGGTCACCCTGCACAAGAGTGTCGTGAATACTGCTTCAAGCTGTATGAAGGGTTTGGCTCGCTGGGAACAGGCGTTTTTACGATGGACATTCTGGAAAAGAATGTTTTCATTGGTTTCGAGCAAATGTGGAGGTATTTTATTGTATTATGCGACATAACAACATGGGAAATTTGACAAAAATCACTTGTCCTTGTATGTTGAGAAGCTTAGCCGTGTACAGAAATTCTCCAGGGAAACCAAAAGAGATTTGTTTCAAGAGCGAAATTAATTTACATACACAGTGAAAAATATATAATATACGCTGCGGAGATGAAAAAACGCATACCAGCAGAAATATTCAGCTGTTTTGAGACGATTCCTGAAAGATCTCATATGATTTTTAAACGCTATCCTGAATAGTATGAATACTATAAAGTCAATAGAGAATTATGAAATTCAATGAATTTCCAACGAAAATGCTGATTAAGATTAGGAAATACCCACTCAGCTGAAGGCTGTGAGTTCAAACACCCAGAAAGATATGGATATTGTCTAATGGCTCTCTCATAGAGGGAAATGAATATCAAAATATCATTAAAACATTTCTAATTGTTAGCGCGTTGCCTTGTTAAGCAGAATTCTAGAGCAAACTATTTGGCATTGGCACTAAAAGATCGGAAAATGATACATAAAATAAGTGAATAAATGAATATATTTCTCGTTTCGATTTCATTAATACGTTACAATAGGTTATAAAACACTGTATACAAAAATTATAAAGGTTCAATCTTACCTTAAAAATATAAATTATTTTGTTGTTTCATTGCAACTTAAACGTTAAGGTAAAAATATCTTTGAACTTGAAACGTGAAATATTTTTAGAAAAGAATTTTTCCGGATGCAATGAGATCTGCATCTTAAGAAGATTTCAACATTACCTTACCTTTACAATACAAATGATTAAATAATCAAAATGAAAGAAAACGACGATAGGAAAGAGTAGAAATAAACGAATTCCTTAGCACCCCTTTCGAGTGAACTGAACATGATGGGAAAATTGCTAAACCAACTGTAGAAAGAGTAGTTTTTTAGAATATTGGTGCGCGTGATCTGTGCGTGAGTGCGTGCGTGGGCTGTCGGGCGCTGCCAGGTACAAAGCGTGCTATGCGTACACGCAGCAATTGCCCTTCGGCACGACATCCGTTCGGAGAAGTCGTTCCCTTTGAGTCAAAGAAATCTTTCTCGGGTACGTTTGAGCAGTAAACTCAGTTGAACCTCCCCGTTTTATTCTCTTCATAGTGAAGCAGCTCAATTCAGACTTTGGCTGTACACCCTTGCACTGTTGGTAAGAGATCTTTCTAGGTCAGAACGTAGGTTCCCGCGGCCGGAGACGGTAGCTACTTGGCTGTCCGGGAGGCGCCTGCAGCGCCTCTGACCGGGAGGTCTTAGGTTCGAGTCCTGACGGCGGCAGGATTTTCGACACTAGCTCTCCAGTTAGATCGAATTCAGTCGTTGTCTGGAGGAGAATTCTAGCGGTCGGCTGCTCTGATCGGTAGTTTTCTGTGGTTTCTCCGATCAACACCAGGCGAATGCCGGTGCAGTACCCTACCAAACGGGCCACGGACCGCGCGCGATCTGTCCTTTCTCTTCCTTGTCCCATCCTCTCCCCTTACACACACACACACACTTACACTAACAAGCACTACACTATCTCACATATTCCAGGAGACCGGACGGGGGCTTAGATCTCGTCCCGGCTGGGGCGGTGCCCTGTTGGTGGGAGAGTCCTGGGTAGGGGGAAACCTCGTTAACCGACGGTAGGTCGGCGCCGGATCTCGCCATACAGCGGCGGAAGATCACCTCCATCTCCCGAGGAAAAACATGTACTACACTAACGGGACTATTGACCAAGAAGTTGACGCGCCCGGAAACACGAAAAAATCAATCAATCAATCAACCGGGAGGCGCCACGTCATACGCACAGGCGCCAACCTTTCGGCCGTCATTCTGGGACCTTCCTCCGGGCGAAAGTGACATTTCGCCCTGAGAAAGTTGGTACAATGACGGCCGAAATGTTGGCACCTGTGGTGAGGACGCGGCGTCTCCCGGACAGTCAAATACCTACTATCTTTCTAGCTCGTAGGCATGAGGCATGTGAGGTTGAAGAATCAATTCTTTAGGATGAAAAGCTCTTTAGGATGAAAATGGGGACAGGATGTGAAAGGAAGAATCACGCATGGTACGTGACCAATTGTTTGGAGTTCTGCTATGGCAACTGGCTGGTAATGATCAGAGCAAACTACAAAAACGAGGAAACATTCTTGTCTACAATTTTCATACAGGCAGTGGCGTCGAGTGATCATTTATTAGTGTCAAAATTTAACTTAAAATGTTTCGTCCACTGAAAACTACATATTCTAACACACTCAATTTTCTCCCAATACCATGATCAATTTAGGATAATAGGATTGAAATTCACTTAATCCGCAAGGTTCATTAAAACTAAAGTTATGGTATTATATTCAATCGTTCATTTAATATTACTTTTATATTTATATCATACATCAAAGCGATAACCAACAGTTGTTCTCAATAACTTAAGAGTAAAACTTTTATCTAAATTTCTGTCCTTGAAAATTTCTTAAAATGTATTAATAATAATAATAATAATAATAATAATAATAATAATAATAATAATAATAATAATAATAATAAATTAATAATAATGTAAATAAAACTTGATATTTAACTCTATTTTTTGCAAATTTATATTGCATTTTCTACTAAAGCATTTTCATGTACACAACAAATGCGAAATTTTACTTTCTTACTTTGACACTGTGATTTTAGTTTGATCATTAAAGAAATTTTTTCGGCAAATGTTTAAGCGATCTCTTGGCGCGGAGAGTTCAATAGTTATTTAGCTTTCTTCAATTATTACATTCTTAGAATGTACTCTATCTTTTCGTAGTATATGCATTATTTTCTTTTAGGGCTTATATCCAGCCGACAGCTGGTTACCCTTTACGTACCGATGGGACGCTTATTCCACCATACACTAGGCACCAACACACAACACACTTACGGTCTCCTCTCATCTGGGGTCAGAGCAAGCAAGGCCCTCCGCGACAACACATGCATGAGAGAGGGACGCGAACTCGCGACTTTACGGTCCGAAGCTCTGTGTCGGTACGCGCTCTTAGCCACTTTGGCCATTCAGGTCGGCCGGTGTATGCAATTGCTATCATAATTAAAGTTCCGGATTATTTCTCAATCTAGAGTGGTCATTGTAAATCCACAAAATTGACTGCCTTTCGGCGGTTACAATAAACATGATGTTTAGAATTGACAGCTGCATAAATATGGAACATTTCTATTAACTAGCTCTGTTAGATTCATGATCTAAAACATTATTAATCTCAATTTTAAGGACTGTACAGACAAGTACACAATATTGAATGAGAGACGAAATGAGGTAAACGACAAATAACAGTTATAACACAATTCCAACCGTAAGTTTGGCAAGAGAGAGAAATGTCAATTTCAGATGTCCTTGAGCACAAAGACGGTTCGTTTTATATGACGTAGACTGATTGTAATAAATGTAGACAAGAAGAGAATTACATTTAAATTCTGGAGCGATGTTTCGTCAGCGTTGTACATATGTCTTCGCTGGAGATATCTTCCTCAATCGAATCAAATTCTCGTTTCCACAAATACGAGTTCGTGGGAGAGCGGCGAGGGAACGCAGATGTCACGAGACCAAGTTCTTTTTAGGGCAGAGAGTAAACACGAACACAATTCTTTGCACGAAGCGGAAGGTAGAAAAACGCGTAACGCTTACCCGACGAGAATTATTGATTGCGGAGAGAATGAAAAATGTATTCGGAAAACGCGAGATATGACAGACGAAGAAAGGAGTTCCTAAGAGAAGAAAAAAGGGCGAACACGTTTGTGAAAGCGGGAGCGGGAGCGGATGGAGGGGTGGCGAGAGCGGGGGCGTGGTTCTTGTAATGACAGCCGTCACAGTTGCCACACCCTTCCAGGGGCACACAGCGGCTCTACTCCTGCAGTTCCGTTGCGCTGGACGTGCGCTATCGAGTTGACAATAGGTTGAAGGAAATAAACTGCTTCAAGTAGAAGGATTTTCAATTAGTTAGATATTCAAATAATTCACTTTTGAGCAACTCATCTTGTATGTGTAACAATGTGAATTGAGTTGTGATTGGTTACCATGTGGTCACCTATGATAACTGTTTATCCATGCACTGTATTTTATTAAGGAGGTAGGAAAGCCAGTAAAGAGTAAGAAGATTCTCATTCTAGGGTACTCCTCTACATTTCTCAGAAAACATTTGAAATTTATTAATGGAACATCTTCAATGGCGTCTATAACATTCCCAGGCCATTTTTCATTAGATAGGGACATCTTTTTTGTTTTTACATATGAGCATAGAATTAAAGAACTAACTTTTTATACATATAGGTAATAAGAACAATAAAAATCACGCAAACCTATCTTCAACAAATATTGATATCTAATATTGCCGTGAATAAATATAAATTTCTTATCACATCAGTTTGCCAAACCATATATTATAAAATGCAGTATCAAGTCAATGGATTTGTTTTTTCCGTATAAACTCAGTTGCTTTATCATTGAGTTGGTCATGATTGTAACCGAAACTAAGATAGAATTTTATGTGTTGCCAGGTTATCCCTTCACGTCCACGTAACGTCTGACTTGCGAGTTCATTAATGAACTGAAGTTGCCACTGCTCAACGTGGTGCGCTATCATTCTCTTCGTCAGCAAACTGAATGCGCCCCGTCAACTGCTACGCACAGCCAAGTGTCAAAACTGCTCTTTGAGTGCTTTTCCAAGTGCTAATTAGTTGCTGAAACATTTGGCGGCCTGCATCTCTTTCGGTTTCTACAAAGTGTTTATTTCATCGTTCACCGAAGATTCGGGCCGCGTCGCGCAGGCTGTCGAGGGCTCATTCACCTAGCAAGGCGCGGACTCATCTCCCGTTCTGGCACACGGGAACTATTACTGCGCTTATCTTACTTTAAAGAAGATGCCGAAAGCGGTATTCGGCTCGAATGTATTCTTGGCACCTCCGGAGCATATTCTGATTTCTCCTTTGAAGTAAGTCTCGAGTAATTGCCTCGATTTTCTCTTCAATAGAGCGCCGAAGCTCTTTCTCCGAACGCGGGTTTTCTGCATACCCCTCATCGTTCAAGTACCCCCAAAGGAAACAGTCACAAGGAAACAGATCAGATGATTAGGGAGGCCATAACCCATGAGTAATTATTCGATCGTCACTATAAACATTATTTAAAAAGTTCATGAATCGAACAGTAGGGTGAACAGTTGTCGAATCCTATTGAAAGTAATCAGACGCCTCAAAGATTTTCTTAGAGATTGTTGTAATTTGATGGATACTTCGTTCATCTTCTCTTCTATCAGGTCATGGCGCTTTCGACACATTTGTTTGCCAATTGAAATCTATGGATGCGAAGCTTACAAGATTCAAAAGTGTCGACTCGATGTGTAAAAATATTGATATATATATATATATATATATATATATATATATATATATATATATATATATATATATATATTGAAACGCACCGCGTTTCCAGACGAAACGCAAAGCGGCCTCTACGATTCGGATGGCGCGTCAGTTGGCGGCTCCCGCCTAGCGCGAGAGGGGGTCCCGCGACGCACGAGAGTTAACGGACGGGGAGGCGAGAGCAGGGTAGTAAGAACTAGGCAGTGTAGGGGAGCGCACGTATTGCGCGGGACGTGGCTGAATATTTAATGCCGGATGCGTAAGATGTGATATCAGAAACTCGTGAGTGAACAATACAATAGTGAAGATATTAGTAAAGTGTAGGCGACGCATTCGTGAGAGGTTCGACGAGAGTAATTGGGGCAAGGACTGCATATATAATGTGATCAGTGTGTGGAAGCTAACGACTGTGAAAGACGATGTGAAAGCCGATAGGAGAATCGTGTGGCGTAATAGTAATATGACGTAAGAAGCAGCATCGTAATTTTGAGCATAGTGAGTGAGATTCATGTTTGAGGTGACTGGACGAGGCAGTTGGTGTAATCCGGAGACGAGCAACGCCGAACCGAGGGCGGTTGGACACGCCGAGGGATAGAGGCAGCGACGCCACGGTCGCTCCACGGACACGCCGAAGCGGTAGCCGACCAACGCCGAGGGGTGCCGAACGTCTGGTGGGCATTAACCGGACATGAACAACGCTGCCAGACGACCAGCAGGTTGAATTTGGTATCATATTCGAATATTTTGACTACTATGTAAACGAGTAAGGCAGTGATTCGAGGTATAAGGGTCCAAGCTAAAAGAGTTACAAGGTTATTGTATAATTATTGAAATAAAGTTGTGTATGTTAATTATATTTGGAAGTCGTATCAATGTTTACCCCACCCTGGAGCCCATATATATATATATATATATATATATATATATATATATATATATATATATATATATATATATATATATATAGCCGGAAATTTGTTAATAAACCTTTTGCGGCACTTACTGGCAGACTTAAATCCAACGAAGGAGTCGTAAAGGAATATTCTCTGCTTCAAAGAAAATGTACACCGTTAAACGCTCTCGGAACACTGGCGTATCGGTCGGTCGCGCCGAACGACGAACGCGCCGGATGAACGGGTCCTTTATTCACAAATTCCCGAGGAATTGAGGGCTCGATCGCCGAGACAAGCGGCGCGTCATCTTCGGCGAAAGATAAAATAAACACCCGTTATTAGCGTAGAACAATTAATACTTCACAACTTTGTATGATATAGAACATAGAACATTAATAGTTTACAACAAGTCGAGGTCTAACTTAATTCACAAAACTTCACCATTTTAAATTGTTTAAGCCTTTGTGGTTAATGTGTAAGCCTCTGACGTCAAGGCTGTACATCCCACACCATTCACTCAACACAGGGACAAACCGGACGCTTTGAATAAATATTTAAATCGGTATTCACAGACAAATCTTAAACTTAAACAAAAAACTGAATTCCTCTGCAGATAATTCAGACTAGAAGAAAATGTCCTTCGAAAACGCGTGAATCCATTATTAAATGGAAAATCGCGCGGGCCAGATGAAATTACGTCAGGTATTTACAAACTTCACTCAGAGACTACTCTCCCATACTTAATAAAGCTGTTTAGCGTTTTTATTAACAACGCGAGACTACGAAAAGACTAGAAACGAGCCTACGTGATATCGATATTCAAAAGTGGCGATAAAATGGAGGAGTCTATTTATCGACCGATATTCATCACTTCCGTAGTGTGTAAACTAATGGAAAACGTAATATCGAAATATACCTACACGACGCGAACGAGAAGCAACAAATTGGGATTTTTTCAAGGCCGAAGAAATTTTTTCGGTTTAGAAATGGATTCTCTGGCAAAACTTAATTTATTTCGCTCTTTTCGAAGCTAGCTGACGCAGTTAATATGAGGAAAATGGTAGATGCTGTAATACAAGTAGTTGATTCTGCCAAAGCGGTAATGGTACGTGCTCATATGCTTTAGTATTCTCCAATTACTCTCTGACAATTGAATTTATGCATATCTACTTGTATTCATGCCAGCTGTTCTCAAGCTTGAAACTGAATGTAACATTCATGATATTGAGCAAAGACAATGGCACGTGATTATATTCATCCATCTTTAACTATGTTTGATCTGAATAATAAAATCATGTGGTGCCCTTTAAGCTTATCCCAATTTATCGTCAATCAATAAGCTTTTATCGTGAATTATTTACTGTAACACCAAGAATTTAATTTAAAGAATATTTCGATTGTGAACCTTCAGTTCTCATTGTTGTATTAACATTCATTGTATCTTACAACTATTTACATGTCTATGAATGACATTTGTATACTCGGTGCACTTGGATAACAATATTCATTTTAATATTCTGTTTACTGAATTATATTAATTCATTTACTTAGTAACTGTTTCAGAAGTTATTTCTTGAACTGAATCCAATAATAATTTGTATACTAAATCCGCGTTTTTTATAGGTTTTCTATTCATTTCTATTTCATTGAATTTGTTAACTATTATTTAGTTTCTTAGCTGTATTTGGGACAATCCTCAATTAAATTTATTTGCTTACTCGAGTATTCCCTGTTTTACTGAGATTCCAAGAACTGGGAGACCTGGTAGTCCTTCTAGTTAGTCTAGCTTGTCTTTTACATCATTAGCTCGAGTTCCGAAGTTTAAGTGGAGAGAAAACATGTTACGTCCATTATGAACCCCCTTCTTCCTAAAAGTTAAGTATACGACCAAATCTTCACTGAAAACTAACACAGTCTGATCTCATTACCAAATGAGCATGGAAGTTTATTTTCTTCTGAGCAGGTCGTTTCGAATGATTATCTTTCAAACAAATACCTCCATCCGAGCAATGCTACCTACGTAAAATAAAATTATTGTTTTCCCCCTAATTTATTTACTGCCATTTTTGTGGCACATGCTTCCTTTTAGCGAATCCTGTCAAATCAATTCACATCGCCACACTTTATTCTACGCACCTTCCCACCATTTGCACTCCACAGACGCGAGGGGGTTCGAGGGAGCAGCTTGAATGGGGCGCTGTCTCCCGTTGCCGTTGTGTCTGCGCCCCCGACGTGTGGCAGTCGCTGCCGCGGCGCGGCGTTGGTGGCGAGGGATCGCTGGTGCCGAGCGCGGGGGGCGGGGCGGGGCGGGGCGGGGCGGGGCGGGGCGGGGCGGGGCGAGCAGAGGCGGGGCGGGGCGGGGTGGGGCGGGCGGAGCGGGAGGAGGGGCAGGACGGGGTGGGAAGTGAGATGGGGCGGGGGAGGGTGGGGCGGGCGAGGTGGGCGTGACGTGGCGGGCGTGGCAAGGTGCGGCGGGACAGGGCGGGCGGGGGAGGGACGGGGCGGAGAGTGGGGCGGGGCGGGGCGGGGTGGGCGGGGGAGGAGTGGCGCTGGAAGTCGAGGGATCGCCGGTGCCGAGAGCAGGGGGGGGGGGGGGGGGGGGGGGGGGGCGCAGCTGGAGTGGCAGGTAAAAGGCTTCGAAGGGAATCGATAGCCGCCCCCGCGCGGCCCAGGGGTAACGGAGGCCAACGGCCACCGCGACCAGCCACAGAGGCCCTAATGCCGCCGCAACGAGGGGCGAAGAAAGGGTGGAAAGCAGAGAGAAAGGAACGCGGAACGAAAGAAAAAAGGGAAAGAAACAATATACATAATTGAAGTCGTGGATTTTTTCGCTCTGAAGAAGATCTATTAGTGAAGTATACATCTATATATATTAAGATCAATACAAGAGTATTGCTACAGAAACGTCGATAAAACAAGGTGGCGTTATCTGTCCAGCAGAGATCATTTGAAGGTATAAGCATGCGAAGTTTCCACACGTATAAAAAAAGCTACAAAAGCTAACTACAACCATTTTCATCTATCTCCTGCTTTCCGTATTACAAGTCACTGTAATTAGCAAAATTAAGAAAATGTTTCACTTCATTTCCAAACAAAACAGTCGGCTCGGTTCTTGAGTTTACTGCGACCATCTCCTTCCATATCGTCATGTTTTTGGTAATAACAACTGTATCCTGTATAAGCGATCGTGACCCAATGCTCCTTGTAATGCTTCAGCGATAAAACTCGCATTTAACCTCGACCACTGCCATACTTAAATGGTACATACTTTGGGGATGTAAAGAGAACGGGTAAGTAAATATGCTCGTGTCATGATTCACAACATTCAATATCTTTAGACCTCAAGCGGATGGCGAAAAACATAATCGAAGTTTTGTTCTAAACTCTGGTGTCTATTACGTCCATATTGGCCGTTATACTTCTACACTCCTCCGTAATATTTTCTTTGGGACCTCCCGGTGTGATTAATAACTGGTGTTAGCGGAAAAGGGAGACACAGAATGTAATCCCACATGCCAACGCTTTGGTGACTTCGTTCACCTTCTATGGGCCTACAATACCAATTACTACAATTTTTATGGAACAATGATATAATATATTTTTATCAAACCTACACAAATTCTAACTTTACTATGCTACTAATAAACTCTTCCTCTCTTGTTCTTACATTCGGAAATTAATGAACGACGGATAATTCATTAAAACTGCTGGTAATCAAAACTATTTACCATAAATATTATTTGTTATCGTTATTCTATGATACTTCATAAATCTTTGAAAAAAAAACGTTTTACCTCATTTTGTTATGTATTAATCCCATGTAATACAGATATTGATAACATTACGGGAAACTAATAGAGTTTCCTGAATACATACAAGGTTGTTTGTTATTCTCTTCCGACAGAGCTCGGAATTGATTTTCTGAGTTAGGTAGAATGTAAAAGAGGTCAACGTCCTTTTTATCAGTGAAGCTATGCACGTCATTGAAATACTATTTTCCAATTTATTTTAAATACATTAAAATAGTCTTTGGAGTGTCATTTGTGTCACTTGACTCCCACGTCAGGTGTATTCAGAATTTATGAAGTATTTTTAAAATAATAACTCCCCATTTACAAAATAGAAGTTTAGGGCTGAAGTTCACAACTTCTGGAAACATCAGTTATCCCCGAGAGAATAGCGAAAGTGAGTTTGGACAAGGAAAGTGATTGCGGCTAAGGGCTCTTGGAACTATGGTTGTAGGAGGGGGACAGTCGGGCCCAACAGTTGGAGTACGAAAGTGCTAACGCAGTGGACAATGTTGGTACTGAAGTAGGGCTTAGGGTTGTCTACGTGGTCAAAAGGGAAGATTACAGCAAGAAGCAACACGGTGTATATCGACAAAAATAGGTCGCGAAGCTTAGAACCAACTGTACGTTATGCAGAAATAAAATTATTACAGCTTCCTGTTCCTGAATGGTCTTACTCAAACATTTTGAAGCTTTTATAGTTGCTGCCACCACAGGTGTAATTTAATATCTAACTAGCTGACCCGGCGAACTCTGTTCCGCCTTAACAGCCGGTCCCATTTTTTTCTCGCTTCGCACCCACTGTGAGAAACTGTACTATCCTTGTTGCACTCGTGATAATAAAGCAATTGCAGATTTGTGTTTTTCTCTCAAACAAAGAAGAATTTAAAAAAACGCTCTGATATTAAATAGATAATTAAAAAATCGATTACGTAGCAGAGCGTTTTTTTTGGAATTGATTTTTGTTTAAGAGAGAAATACAAAGCTGTAATCATAGGGACCGGCTGTTAAAGGCAATAAATAAGCAGATTTTGGAATTTATTAAGTTAAATTGTTTATTAGAAAATACAAATAAAAAAATTAAGTAGATTAATCATTCATTATTGTTCCTGTATTTTGGTGCATAGGTTCCACTCTTCAGTTAAGTACCTTCACGCGAAAACATGCGAAATCACGCGAGAACGTGAGAAAACGTGCGAAAACGTGCGTTCTCTCACAGGAACGCTGTCGAACGGGATAAACAGTATCCTATGTCCGTCTCCTGGCTCTAAGCATCCTGCTCACCAATTTTCAGCCAAATCGGTACAGCCGTTCTTGAGTTATAAATAGTGTAACTAACACGACTTTCTTTTATATATATATAGATGACACAAGAGATTTTACACAATATTTTAAAATAAAATTACTCAAAAAAGCAAAATTATTGTGTACTTTATAAATGTAAATAAAGCAAAAACTATTAAAATGCAATGCAACATATGTTACAATGCAACACACTTTACCATTTTTATACCGAGTCAAAACTCTGGAAATATATTCCGTGAAAAATATTCTTTACTGCGTCCTGAATATAACACCATCTTCCTTAGATCTCTACTTTCAAAAATCACAAATTCATGCTTACCAATGTGAAATATTTTGCTCATAATGATAAAAATTAATCATAATTGCAAAATTACGCATTCCTGAGTATTTGAGACACTGAGAGCGATTTCACACTCGCATTCTATTCTCAGCCTATTCCTTTCACATAATCAAATACATTTTATAACCCCATAAGAAATCACCCAACTGAAAACTGATGAGATAGTGTCGGGATATTCTTCATTACTGAAAGATACACTGAGCACTATACTGTGAGGGAACAAATTGCCTGAATTCTCGCATCGGTAAGAGCACCACATAAATCTCTACACTGGGCGCTGGACAAAAATTGAATTGCAATCGTTTCTCATTGACCGCCGTCTCCACACACACTAAGTTTGCGCTCACAAATCTTTACCTCCATTTGCTCTCGGAAATCTTTCAGCCAGCGATGCTTAATAACACAAACATAATCTAACACACGTTAAAATGAAGAGTTCGACTCTGAAGAATAATCCCTATTGAATGCATCGATTTCTTAATTTATTTGGTATTGTCAATATCAATTTGGTTATATCTAAATTTGATAATTTGCTTATGAAAAGGTTGTAAAGAACACAAAAATCCAGGAATAACCGTTAAAATGGAGTAAATAAGAAATGAAATCGTATTGCCTGACATGCACATTTCAATCACTAAAGTTCGACCTAAATATAGTACGCCAGGAGAGAATGTCCCCACAGAGCCGAATCAAGAGCTCCTCTTAAAAATTTCCTTGATGTTTGTAGCAATCAGATCACTGAGAAACAAGTGAAGGCGACAACACTTCCAGCAACTGTTATTATTGTTATGAGTACCATATCTACGTTTTCGTTTGATACAAGCAGTAGTCCGTGCTACCAACATAAATGTTGCTACACTCTCATCAGCCACTGGTGACACTGGGGAGAGAGTGTACTGGCACACTATTGTACTAAGACATCATGCTCCCGGACGTATAAACTCTTGAATAGTGAATCTTGAGACAGAATGTAATGATAGCATTATGTAGGGGATGCCAGTTCATTCCGTTGATCCTGATAATGAGCTTGGAGACTAAGTCTCGCCCGTCTCTAAAAAGACCAATATATTCTCCATTTAAGTGCCCACTGGTTGGAGGGGTACGACCTCCCGTGGCGGAGCCTGAAAGAGATTTCACGCAGGTGCGTGCGGGAGGTGGTGAGGGCCCCGCCGCGCTCACGCACTGCGCCCCGCACGCACCGGCACGCGCACGCACACGCAGCCGGGACGCAGCGGGGGCGCGTCGCGTGCGCGCCGCCACGCCGCCTCCGCCCCACGCGCTGATTGGGCCCCGCGGAGGGCCTGTCCGCCGCACCGCGGACATTCGCCCGGCCCAGATTGGACTTTGGCCGCACGCGTAGCGACGGGGGCATGGACGGCGGGAGCAGCGACGGAGGGGGAGGAGGCGAGATGGCAGGGGCGGTGACCTAGGTGGGCTTAACGGTGGTGGCGGGGATGGCGGTGGCGGGGACGGCGGTGGCGGGGACGGCGGTGGCGGGGACGGCGGTGGCGGGGACGGCGGTGGCGGGGACGGCGGTGGCGGGGACGGCGGTGGCGTGCGGGGACAGCGGGCGGTGGCGGCAGGATGGCAGGGCAGGTGGCGAGGCGGTGGCGGCGAAGGGGACGAGGAGGCGGTGCCCGGCGGGGACTAGCAGTGGCGGGGACGGCGGTGGCGGGGACGGCGGTGGCGGGGACGGCGGTGGCGGGGACGGCGGTGGCGGGGACGGCGGTCTCGGGGACGGCGGGGCCTTGGAGGCGGGAGGGTGGGGTCGGAACGGCGGGGGTGGGGATGGTGGCGATGTGGACGAGAGTTGTGAGGTGGTGGTAGGCAGTACGGACGAGGCGGGGCCAGTAGTGATGGCGGAGGCGGAGACAAAAGGGCTGGAAAACGGAGTCTGGGGCGGGGGTGGGCACAGGCGAAAGGATAGACATGGTAACGTGGAAGGGACGGACAGGATATAGGCAGCCAGTGGAATCAAGTTGGCGGCTACAAGGTGCAGGTAGCAGGGCGCAGATGGACAGTAGGAGGAGGTGATAGGTAGCAGACTCTGGGTAGGATGTGGCTGGAAGGAGTGGGCGGAGAGTAGCAGGAGAAAGGGAAAAGAGCGGAGGCGGCGCGGGAGGGAAAGCCGAGGTGTCAGTGAAGAGACGAATATGCGATTGGAGGCTCTTGTGTATTGAGTTCTAAATGACAAAAGGGAATGTTACGCTGAGTTGCGCCAATGTACAGGCAACGCACGCTTTTAGAAGGATAATGTTATGCTGATGTTATTAAAATATGAAGAATTTATGAAGTTGACAATATGAACCTGCGCTTTCAATGATAGATGATAATTGAGTAAATAGAAATTAATGAAAATTGAAAATGATTGTTTTTCACAATTTTATTTTACTGTAAAACCTGTGCGTTATCTTGAATCGTTTACTTTGCTCAGCATGCCAGACGTAAAAGCAACTTAATGAATCAGGGCAATATTATTTGAACGCAAATAAGAGTTTTCCTAATCTTCATACTTAGGAAAGGTGATGTAAAAATGGGTCATCACTTATCTAAAAAATGACGATGTTTCTTATCTTTAAAACATGTCAATGACGTACTTTCACTAATATCAAGTAATCACCATTCACCTTACAAAGAAATGCCACGAATGTTATTTCAGAAAAGAGGTAGAAAGCGATCAGTGATTGATAGAATAACGGGAATATAACAGTTTGAAGGCAACACAGCGCACCATACACGTTATCTACGCAATGTTGAACATTTCAATTCGAGTTTCTTGTAGCAGCTCCAGTATGTAATAGCTTACGAGTGACGTTAATCAAAATTTCCAAGCCATTCTGCTAATCAAAAGGATTAAAATTGGGAGAAGTAGTTATGAAATGTATGACCAATACATAAATGACATTTTAATGATTTTTTAGTTCTTTTGTTGATAAACCGATACAGTGAGAATATAATACCCACGAGCTCAAAATCATTCAGATATATGGTAGCAAAATAAATGTATACTTTGAGCCCTTTATTTAGTCGCTTTTTCAATAGAAGCAACTCACTACCAAGAACAGTGTTGTGCATTCTACACAAAATACTAGAACTCGCTATACACACAATATTTTCAGTCATTTTCAATGACCCGCAAGTGACACCTAAGTTGTGAAAAATACAGTGATCCCCTATTTCGTATTATTTATTTCACAAATACGGGCGCGGCCATATTCTCCCTTTTGCAAAGCGGGGGATCAATGCCTTTACAAAAGCTTTGCCTTCGCCAAAGCAGCAAGAGCCAGCGAGTGTGTCACATATGATCCCGGAGGTGTGTGATGATATATATTGGTGCGATGCACACGACACCATCATGGTAAGCGCTCTATTTTGAAAAGATGGGATCTCGTCTCCAATTTTGCGACCCTAATGCAATCGAAGGAGGGTGGCAGAAATGGAAGTGTGTAGAAGAAGGTGAAGGGTGACATTTTAGAGCTGGGATAAGGGAGGAGGAGGATGTTACAAATGGTTTTGAAAGGAAAGGACGAAGAGATCAAGAAAGGAAGACTAAAACGATGGTGAATATATGATTCATGAAAAATTACGAAGAATCCTGGAATACAATAAAGAAGTATTGAGAATTTAGATAAGAGGGAAAAATCTGAGAAAAGAATAGAAAGCTTGTGTTTGAGATGATGAGTGTATGTTGAATAAAAGAAGTCGGGAGAAAAAACCAAAAATCATTGGTTTGGCCCAATGGTCCAATATGGAGGAAATAGAGTAAAATGAAGTTCGGTAAAAATGTGAATTGCGTCTTAAAACAGGGAAACGTTCAGAAGTGGTCAAAAATTAAAATGTTACAAATATAAGTCGGGTATAACATAACAAGGTAAAGAAAAAACTTTAATTCAGTCGTGCATTACGTTAAATATCTTGAAAATGATTACTAGAAAATAAATTCATATGAAGGTCTAGACAATGCAAAGACATTCTCGTATGTAGATGTGATAATTAAGAAAGTAAGGAATGCAGAAAAGAATTCGAAAGCATGAATCTAGAAAATAAAAACAAAAATCTATAGTTCATAACCTATTAAGCAACTGTGTCTAATTAGCACGAAGAAAAGGTTGAGAGAAGTGAGGAGAGACAGAGACGAAGGCTAGAAGAGATAGAGAAGAGAAAGCGAGAAGAGAGAGGCGAGGTGGAGAGATGAGTCAGATGAGAAAGATAGTCAGAGGAGAGAGGTGAAGAGGTTTAGAAGAGAGGCGGAGATGCAATAGTGAGAAAAGAGAGAAAGAGAAGAGAGAACAGAGAAAAGAGAGTGAGAAAAAATATAAGACGGAGTGGAAGAATAAATGGAACAGGGTGAAATAAGAGATAGAAGAGCGAGAGAGAAGAGAGAAAGAGGTAGAGAGACGAGAGGAAGAGCCAGATAGAAGAGAGGAAGAAGGAGAGAGAAGAGAGGAAGAGTGAGAGAGAAGAGAGGAAGAGTGAGAGAGAAGAGAGGAAGAGTGAGAGAGAAGAGGAGAGCGAAGGGGAAGAGAAGAAGAGCGAAGAGAAGGAAGAACGAAAGAAAAGAGATGGAGAAGCTAACGAGATGAGGTGGAAGAACCCCAGAAAAGAGATGGAAGGGCGAGAGAAAAGATGGAAGAGCAAAATAAAAGGGTAGAATAGAAACGAAGAAGAGTTAGAAATGAGGAGATAAAACGGAAGAGTGAGGGGGAGATGAGATAAAAAGAGCAGATAGAAGAGACGGAAGAGCGAAGAAGAAAATATGAAAAAGTGAGGGAAAGGAGAGATGGAAAAGTGAGAGAGAAGAGATGGAAAAGTGAGAGAGAAGAGATGGAAAAGTGAGAGAGAAGATATGGAAAAGTGAGAGAGAAGAGATGGAAAAGAGAGAGAAGAGATGGAAAAGAGAGAGAAGAGATGGAAAAGAGAGAGAAGAGATGGAAAAGAGAGAGAAGAGACGGAAGAGCGAATAAGCAAAAAATGTAAAAGTGAGGAAGAAGGAGAGTTAGAAGAGAAATAGAGAAGAGGTAAACTAGAAGGGGAAGAGAGGCGCGAAGGTACCTTGGGAGTCCCCCAAGGTCTGGCGCTAGGCCCCGGATGAAGGCGCCCTGCGCCGCGCGCGCCGCGCAGACGAGCAGCTCCTTACACGGCCTAAGCCAGGATTTTATGGCGGATTGAGGCGCTGCTCGGATTCCTTTGTCATCCGCCGCCGGCGCGCGCGGCCCGGCGGCGTCTGACGCGGCGTCTGGGACAGCGCCTCCTAACGCCACTTGGGTTCGACCTTTTCCCCTCGCTCACGCCCTCGACACAATTGGCTGACCGCTGCGAATGTATTCATTAGCAACAGGGAAAAGGTAAAATTTTATTAGTTATTTTTCTTTTACAAATATTACGTTGCCATTTAAATTTATTTTGCGTGATGAATTATAATCCTAAACTAAAGATTTCGGAATTCGTAAATCGTAAAACATGTACAAGAATTCAATACAAAATAAATTCAATAACACACCATTCTTTTAGAACGATGAAAAAAACTGAATGTGTGGTGTCAATAAACACACGCTGCTTCTCAGCTAATTTTTCTTAGTTTAATTTTAAAAGAAGCTAGAGGGGCCACAATAACATATATAAACACCATCTCTCACATCATTGGTCACGACTACGTAGTATCTTGCAACGTTTATCCTTTTTATACTTAATCCGTCACTTAAAACACTTCTAACCAAACAAAACGCAATAATATCGAAAAAATATCAGAAGACCAAATGAATGACCTTTTTGTTGCTGAATTCAGTGTATTCCTGTACAGACTAACCATGCGTTCACATTACTTGTAATATATTCTTGTTAATTATATGATGTCCTTGAAAAATATCCGGATGGTCTCAAGTTCCTTTTAGTCCCTGGAGGAATATCAAGTTTGGAGAAAATCGGCTGAACGGTTTTGGCGCTGGTGTTGACCACAGACAGATGGACAGGCGGACGAACAGACAGTTGTTTTGTTGCCAATCAACTTTTCGACATCAAGGGCTCACAAAACATGTATTGTGACTACACAACGTGTTAGATAAATTATATAGCCAAAATGATTTATCCATTTTCTCTCTACTGGGGCCCTAAAATACGATTTTCTATGGAAAAGTTTGCCGTTTTCAGGCGCAATTACAATACTTTCTCTTCTAGCGAGAAAGTCAACGGAGTAAAATATACAACAAAAGAATGAAAATGAAATTTTCGCACAGCTATTTTTAATTCATTTATATATAAAAATTTAATGAACTTTAATATGTTTAATCAAAATTAATATTATCAGCAAGAAATTGTTTAATTTGTAAAATTCATATTAAAATTTACATGTGATCAACCGGCTATTCCTCTAACACATTCTCGTACATTGCACGCGGGAAATTCATTAACTGTGTTTCCAGCATTTCGTGCGTCCTTGAATACCTCTAAGCATTATTCGAGTAATACATTTTGGCCCTTTGAGGCTGTTTGCTTTTCGGAAAAGCAGTAGTTGTTTTGCTCTATTTATCCTGTAATGTTTTGTGGAAACTATTCTCTAAATCCTGGAAACCTGTAATTGGAAGCTTTGCCTGTTGGTCGCCATCAGTCAAATTTGATGTAATCACCATGCAACATTAGAACAAACATTTTCATGCGAAATGTTTTATGCCATTATATCGGTAACTAACTGTAACGGTATTTATTTTCTTATTCAGAAATATTAGATCTTTCACAATTATAATAAATTAAACAATAAAAAGTTAAAAAAACAGGTATAAAGTAGAAAAAAAGTGGTATACAGCAGCTAAAATTCTGCTGAACTTAACCTCACAAAATGCTTTTCCAAAACCTGTTGAAGAACAGCAAACCCAAGAGAGCGAAGGTGAGAGCATGGGTGAGGGTGGGGACGAGAGTGGAGCGAGAACGACATCGAGGATGACGGAGAGGTCACGGACGAGAATGCAGACGAAGACGGGCAGAGTAAGAAAAGGTGATAACAAAGTTGAGAGCGGGTTAGATTTATGGGGCAAACAACAAGCAGACAAGGAAGAGAGAGATGGAGAGTTGGCAAGGGGGCAAACAAGGGCAACAGCACTAGGATGGATGAGGAAGAATAGAAGTCATGAAGGGTACGGGATATAAAGTACAGTGAATAGCGTACAGTGAGCGTAGATATAAAATAGAGAATAGGAGATGATTGATTAAATAGTGATCCGGGGCGCCTCAACTGCTAAGGACATTATTCCCTTAAGTGTAGTGCATACTTTTAATCGCGGGAGGTAACAGTGCTCCTCCCCTGCTGGCTGACGAAATCCGGCGCAGACCTATACGTCGACTTTTCAGTTTTCCTCGACGAGGTATCTCCCAATTGCGAGGTACCGTTCCTGCTGGGAGAATATCCAAGCTCCTAACTGGTCATCCGGCATGTGTGGTAGTGTAGTGCATTTGTGAAAGTAAGGGGTGAAGATAGTGCAAGGAAGAGAAAGGAAAGACCGCGCGCGGACCGTGGCCAGTTTGTTAGGGTAGAGCTCCGGTATTCGCCCGTGGTAATCGAAAAAAGAACACGGAAAACTACCATCAGAGCAGCCGGTCGCGAGAATTCTCGTTGATTGACTGATTGATTGATTTGTTCGTGTTTCCGGGCGCGTCAACTCCTTTGGGCATTAGTCCCGTTAGTGTAGTGCATTTTTTCACGGGAGTTGGCGGTGATCTTCCCGAGCTGGATGGCGAGATCCGGTGCCGACCTACCGTCGGCTAGTAGGGTTTCCCCCTAACGTGGACTCTCCCACCAGCGGGGCACCGCTCCAGCCGGGACAAGCTCTAAGCCCCCGACTGATCTCCCGGCATATGTGGTAGTGTAGTGCATATTAGTGTAAGTGTGTGTGTGTAAGGGGACAAGATAGGACAAGGAAGAGGAAGGAAAGATCGCGCGCGGTCCGTGGCCCGTTTGTTAGGGTACTGCTCTGGCATTCGCCTGGTGTTGATCGGAGAAACCACGGAAAACTATCGATCAGAGCAGCCGGCCGCTAGAATTCTCGTTCAGACGGCAGATGAATTCGATGACTATCTAGCTAGTTTTGGGACTCGAACCATTGGACCTCTCGGTCAAGGAGCATGAGAAAAGAAGGAAGTGCCCAGACCAAGTTGTTGCTCCATAATGGCGTACAGGAGATGTGAAGGGATCAAAGGAGGAGGGTACAAGTGTTGAGTGCAGAAACGAGTGAACGGTAGCATGCAAATTCAAAAGGTTCGGCGACGGGGAAGAGGACGAAGAGCAGAAGGAAGACGAGCGCGCGAGCAAGGACCGCACAGAACGACGGCGGCGACCCGGGCCCCAACGCGCGCTCAAAGCCAACCCAATCGAACGAACACGCAGCGAGGTACGAAATCCAACCGCCAGGCGGAGCCACCGCCGCCAGGAATGCGCCGGTTAACCGCGTGCGCCGCCCAACTGCACCGGAATAACGAGGTAACGCTGCACAGCTTGATCACCCGCCGTGCGGTGATGGCCGTGATGGCCGCGACGGCGGCGCCGCGCCGACCTCGATTAGCGGTCCACGCGGCTCGGCTGCGAGGCGCAAATGGCGGCCGGCGAGCGGGCGGGCGGCTGCGAAAAACGCGGCGGCCACAGTTACGGCGACCGGATGCTAAATAAGGTGGAGATGTCCGAATCAAAGCGAGGCGAATCGGAAAATGCGGTCACGTCCTCTGATCGAAATGGAACACGCTAACGCGGCATCAACCGTTCTGCACAGAGGACGCGCGCTCGAATACCGAGTAACGTATGGGGGTTGTTACGTAGTAATTGTTGCATCAAAAGCAGCGACAAATTTTAAAAATAAAGGAGATACTAAATGCCCAGAAAATGGTGGCATTAATCTTTTACCGTGCTAAGCAAATTGTTCTGTAAAATTCTTAACGGTCGACTGCGAAAATGGGCAGAAAAATTCAGTAAAATCTCAAAATTGCTGTCAGGTTTTAGGAGAAGCTTCGCAACATCTAGTAGCAAGTACATTTCTGCGTTAAGTGGGGCAATGGAAGTACACCCCATGAAATAACATCGACAATTGGAGTAAGACTGTCTCACCACTATCGTTAGGGTTCTCTCTCACCGCTATTGTTTTTATTTAACACATTAAATAAATTGTTTCCGCTGTAATATTTCATTGTAACGTACGCCTCCTTCCCCCTAATATCTGGGTTTAAAAAAAATGACGGAACCATTAATGAAAAAATTATAGTTGGATGTTACGGGAATTTTTATTTGTTAGCAATGACAATTATATTTACTGTATTTCAATATTAGTTAAATATTTATTTAATATTAAAAAGTATTAATAACAATATTTCCAGAACAGATCTAATACATTCATAAACTACATACATTCCATAAATCCATACTTAAAATTTCAACATTTTTCTTATGAGAATACTTACGTTATACTAAAGTCTTCTGTGTGTAATTTGTAACTTCCAGTTGTAGATGAAACAGGACGTTTTAAACATCTCTAAACCATTCTGAACTGATGTCACTGCAGCGCTTCTGACCGGGAGGTCCTAGGTTCGAGTCCTGACGGCGGCAGGATTTTCGACACTAGCTTTTCAGCTAGGTCGAATTCAGTCGCTGTCTGGAGGAGAATTCTAGCGGCCGGCTGCTCTGATCGGTAGTTTTCCGTGGTTTCTCCGATCAACACCAGGCGAATGCCGGAGCAGTACCCTATCAAACGGGCCACGGACCGCGCGCGATCTATCCTTCCCATTCCTTGTCCTTTCCTCTCCCATTACACACACACACTTACACTAACATGCACTACACTACCACATATCCCGGGAGACCGGTCGGGAGCTTAGAGCTTGTCCCGGCTGGGGCGGTGCCCCGCTGGTGGGAGAGTCCTGGTTAGGGGGAAACCCCACTAGCCGACGGTAGGTCGGCGCCGGATCTCGCCATCCAGCGGGGAAAGATCACCGCCACCTCCCGCAAAAAATACACTAACGGGACTAATGACCAAAGCAGTTGACGCGCCCGGAAACACGAAAAAATCAATCAATCAATCTAAACCATTCTGGTATTCTGGCGCCCATTTCCGATAGATGCTAGTAGCTCGAAAGATCAGAGATGACGCGCGTGTGTGTTGGGCGAGGGGTGAGCACGTGTTGCGCGTGACGTGCGGCTGGCTGTGACTGACATGTCGGAGCGCAGGCACGCCGGTCACGCGAAAGACCGACGAGCGTGCGTTGCAGCGAAGCCGTCTGGACACGGAATTTGGGAAAGAGGACGAGGTGTGGTGAGAAGGTGGTAATGTCGGTGCAGCAGCAGGAATGCCAATATTCACTTCATCAAAAGAACAAAACAAAGGACTGTATCTAAGAGAAAACAAATGATCGGAATTCAAATTACGTTCTTCTTTTATCTATAGTTAGTTTTGTTAGTTTAGTTTTAGTTAATGCCTTATTTTACGTGGCGAGACTTGTGCCGTCAGGCCCGTTCTTCCGTCTAACCACGCAAATTTCGCTACGCTCCTTTCATCACCTAGCGGAGAAAGGAGGTTTTATCTTGGACGACGTAACAGGCGGATCTCAATTTTGATCAGAGGCTTGCAGCAAATCTACTACATGGGACAGCCCGCTTTACTTCCCCTCCGAAGGAAGGCTTACGAAGGATTTTTCGCCCTTAAAAAGCCACGGCTTCGATCGGGTTTGAACCCGCAAACTCGGGTACAACAGTCCGGTATGCTGACCGTTATACCACCGAACCCGCAAAGTTCTAATATGTTCTAATATGCATGTTGCAACTCAAGTTTTTTCTCAAGTCTAAGTTTTTTAGTAGATTAACAAACGCGTTCATTTTTCATTTCTGTTAAGGAAGCATCTAGACTGAAGTCTAGTTTACGGTATATAGAGCCATTATTTGGAGAAAAAATGGTTGGTAGATCAATGTAGCAAACAGATATTCAGGTGCGAACGCGATCGACATAGTCGAAAGTAACAGAAATATCGACGGAGAAAATAATCAAAGTGCATTAAGTAAAAACGAAAGTGAAGTAGAACTCGTAACGGAACATGTTCT
The DNA here is from genome assembly GCA_011170035.1 of Teleogryllus occipitalis. Classification (NCBI taxonomy): domain Eukaryota; kingdom Metazoa; phylum Arthropoda; class Insecta; order Orthoptera; family Gryllidae; genus Teleogryllus; species Teleogryllus occipitalis. The sequence goes on from BLKR01000570.1 coordinate 97,643, forward strand.
GGTACTTTTATTTACTCTTTTCTGCATACACGCAAAGGAGAGTCATTAGATGAAACACCATCTGGGATAGGACTCCATTTTTTAAGGTTTTATCTACCATCTTCTGTGAGCGAGTCGATTGCAATGAGCGATAAGCAATGTGCCTTCGCTAAAAAAAAAACTTTAAAAGAATTTTAATATAACACGTTACATATTTCAAATTATGCTTAGACAATATAATGATTCTTTGAAATAATATTCACCCGCTCCTGATTCTGCATTTTGTAAATAATCGCGGGTATTTTGTACTACATACGTACAGGTTTTGAATGATATGCATGAGCATGCATACAGAAATGAAGTCATAAAAACAAAGTTGTACATTTAAATCTTTATCTCGGGAGTATGTTTTCATTACATTCACACTGACGGTAACAAAAATTCAGATTTACATTCGTGACACAGAATTAGGTTATCACGTTCATTTCCACCACCGGTCTGCATATTTCTTTCACCCGCTGGGCAAAAAAATAAGCACACGCTGTCTCTCTAAAGTCTGGATCTTCTCTCTTCCTGCATCAGATTTCACAAGTGATTCTATATAACCTAACTCCGTGTATACACAAGGGACGTTACAGTCTTCGCAAAATTCATTATTCCATAAAAAGGTATTCCAAAGCTTTTTACGGAATTAAAAGGCGTTGAGCGGGTGTGTTTATTTACCACAGTCATGTATTATAATCAACCCTACTCGTCCTGCACGCTCTACCCGTCTCGCTCCACACGGCCTGTCGCCCACCCCCGCCCCCGCGCCCCCGTCCCCTCCCCCTCCACCGTCACCTCCCCCGCTCTCATGCCTCCGCGTTGCCCGGCAGCGACGCTGAGCAGACGCATTCCGTAAATGATTGATTTTACACGAAACCTATTCCCACGAAAGCTATTCCCATTCCCTAAGTATAGTGCATGTTTGATCGAGAGAGGTGGCGATATTCCCCTGAATGGTGAGATCAAGTGCCGACCTGCACGTCGGCTAGTACGTTTTCCTTATCCAGATATCTCTCACTAGTGATTTGTTTGATTGATTGATTTTTTCGTGTATACGGGCACGTCAAATGTGTTGGTCATTAGTCCCGTCAGTGTAGTGCATGTTTCCCCCCCGTGTGATGGCGGTGAACTGCCCCCGCGAGATCCGGCGGTGACCTACCGTCGGATAATGGGGTTTCTCCCTAACCAGGACTCTCCCACCAACGGGGCACCGCCCCAGCCGGGACAAGCTCTAAGCTCCCGACCGATCTCACCAGTGGGGCATCGCTTATGGAAGATACCTGGATGGGGAAAACACACGAGACAAACCCTAAGCTCTCGACTGATCTCCCGGCATGTGTCGCAATGCATGTGCATGCAAGTGTGTGTGTGTGTGTGTAAGTATGGGGTGAGGAGAGAACAAGGGAGGGGAAGGAAACATCACGCGCGGTTCGTGGCCTGTTTGCTATGCTGTTTCGGCATATGTATAGTGTTGGTCGGAGAAACCACGCACGAAAATCAGAGCAGCCGATCGCTAAAATTCTCCTCCACACAGCGCAGCGGTTGGATTCGTCCTAACTATCCAGCTGGTTTCGAAATTCTTGTCACTGTCGATACTCGAACGCTAGGACTTCCCCGTCAAAAGCACTGCAGTGACATCAGTTGATGAGCTTAGCCAAATAAGCCGACCAGACGTATCGCGACTGCCCGAATTTCTAGGAACATTTTGTGGAGTAACAATTTTTGAGGTAACATTTGGGAACGTGCACCTCAATATGTTTTTTCTCAGGATTTGAACAGATTTGGTGTGGAATTTTAGAGCAATCGCTCGCGTCACTCAAAATATTGTTGTGGAATAAAGATTCTGACACATTTTTACATGTTATGATTTCAAGTTATAAAAATGAATATCAAGAGATATTTACTCTAACAAATTTATCGAAGTGCGATAATATTATAGTTCTCTCATAAAATTAATTCATGAGCAATTGTTACTATGGCATACGATGATTGTCGCCCAAACGAACGTGGATTGATTGATTGATTGATTTTTCGTGTTTCCGGGCGCGTCAACTGCTATGGTCATTAGTCCCGTTAGTATAGTGCTTGTTTTTTTTCTCGGGAGATGGCGGTGATCTTCCCCCGCCGGATGGCGAGATCCGGCGCCGACATACCGTCGACTAGTGGGGTTTCCCCCTAACCAGGACTCTCCCACCAGCGGGACACCGCCCCAGCCGGGACCAGCTCTAAGCTCCCGACCGGTCTCCCGAGATATGTGGTAGTGTAGTTCATGTTAGTGTAAGTGTGTGTGTAATGGGAGAGGATAGGACAAGGAATAGGAAGGACAGATCGCGCGCGGTCCGTGGCCCGTTTGTAAGGGTACTGCTCCGGCATTCGCCTGGTGTTGATCGGAGAAACCACGGAAAACTACCGATCAGAGCAGCCGGCCGCTAGAATTCTCCTCCAGACAGCAGCTGAATTCGACCTAGCTGAGAAGCTAGTGTCGAAAATCCTGCCGCCGTCAGGACTCGAACCTAACCTCGCGGTTAGAGGCGCTGCAGTGACATCAGTTGATGCACTGAGCTACCGCTACCGGTCAAACGAAAGTGGAATTGCGATAGTTTGAGAAATAGTTTAATGGTGCCTACGTGGTAAGTACATAGGATAAAGAGTTATTAAAGAATGCCATTTGATGTTACAAGACTTCCCGTCGGAACAGGTCGATATGTTCATTCAACACACATCACCATATTCTGTACGCTTACCACAATGAAACCATTCAATTACATGTCGTTTCGACAGCATACACACTATCATTGGTCAACGATTGAATATTTATTATCATGTCACCATCGGTATGACTTAAGCCGCAACTTCATTAGACAGCATAGGTTCAGGTTCTGAAGTGATCATATTTACTTCTCTAGTATAAAAGGTGTGTTTGGCGTTCGAATGAAATGTTGACGGACAAAGCAAAGGTATAAAGCAAATCTGGGTTTTTGGAATGAGTGGAAATACACTTTTGTAGGACTTGCGTACAATATTTTTTTCAGTACGAATTCATAACATCTTACAGTTATGCACTCTTGGGATCATTCCCCATACGCGTCGCAGAAGCCCTGTTCATTCATGTCGCCTCGGTTTGGTTCACACAGTAACCAGTTAATTTATACGGCCATGACTTTTTTGTGGTGGCGGTACACACAGAGTAAAGTCAATTTTGTCTTACAGGTACCACAAAGTAAGACTTTAAAACAAGAAACAGAGAAGATAAGCTCCACTTTTAAACTGGAGTTTGCGCGAGTGCACACAAATATATGAGGGGCTTAGAGCACAAGGGATATAAATGTATTGTGAAAATCGAGTTAAAAGTTGAGTGACTGTATGCTATGGGAAGCATTTTCCATAGTTGAGTGCTGTGAGCTATGGAAAGCATTTTCTTTACACCACCGGCACACGGCAACTGCTTGAGCAATTGGTTCGATTTGTTCACGAAATTAAATGGAGTTACCCACCTGTCCTTAACTCAATTTTTTCCAAAAATGCACTAATAAGCTCTATGTTCCGGACCCCTCTTATAATTTAATGTCCTCTGCCATACGGACCGCTGCTCTTCCCCTACTCGCGGATTCGGTGGTATGTCGGTCAGCGTACCGGACTGTTGTACCCGAGTTTGCGGGTTCAAACCTGATCGAAGCCGTGAACTTTTAAGGGCAAAAAAATCCTTCGTACACCTTCCTTCGGAGGGGAAGTGAAGCCGGCTGTCCCGTGTAGTAGATTTACTGCACGTAAAAGATCCTCAAGTCTAAAAGAAGCCTCTGAGCAAAATTGAGATCCGCCTGTTTCTACGCCAAAGTATTATTACCCACTTTCTCCGCTCATTAGTGAAAGGAACGTAAGGAAATTTGCGTTGTCAGACGGAAGAGCGGGCCTGATGGCCCGAGTCTCGCCACGTAAAGTACCTAACTAACTAACTAACTAACTACTCGTCCAACCGGATGTCGGCGGCACACAGCGACGAGCGGGGCGTTTCTCACGCGTGCGCGGGCGCGTGCGGAGGGACACGCGCGTGAGTGTTTGCACGCCCCGGCGGCCCACGCGCGACCTCAACAGCCCGCGCCTCGTGCGCCCAGGAACAAACAAACGCTTCGCAACCAATTACGCCCGCCCGCCCGCCCGCCGCCGCCGCCGCCAGGTGGAGCCACCGGGCAAAACAACATCGGCAAACAACTGACTGCGGGTGACGCGCGGCAGCGGCGACACCGTGCCGCTAAAATATTCGGCGCACTTGGGCACGTATAATAGGATTACTTCAGTTTTATTCCCAGCAATGGCTGCATCAAGTTTAGACCATAAAATTGCCTTTATTTGTGAGTACTAAAAATTAATTGAATCCATTCCCGACTGCTCATTAAAGGAACGTTCATAATTTAGATTGGTTACGTGAAATCGATGGAATATGGCGTGGTGTTTCTGATAATTTAGGAGAGCTATATCAACATCGATAATTTTTCAATTGTCTTTTCTGAAGTAACGTGAAAAAATTAACTAAATCTTCCTATATAACGAGTTCATTTGTACGTAGTTTTGAAATAAAAATAACTGCATAAATTGTTTAATTTTGGATGATGAGAACTGTTGAGATTTTAATAACACAAGTGCTTCAGTCTCTAATTTTCTACACATGGTGAATTGAAGTACACTGAGAAATTTCACAAAAGGCAGTTTAGTAATTTTTATTTACACTGAGTGACACTTTAAAAATGGGCATGAACATTTAGAATGATCAAGAAACACTTTTTAATATAAATGAGGAGACAGTACGAACTTTTAAAAACAAAATTTAAACGATAATCAAAAAGATACGATATTCTTGTACATCATTCCATTTGGTTTGATAATGTCCGTAACAAAATTCAGAACTATATTATCATTAAGGACTCTGCGATACAAAAGTTCATATACGAATATAAATACCTCATACTTTGTGACACCGATTCTCTTGATTCAAGTTACACAGCAAACAATACATCAGGTGTACTGGCTTACACGATTTTCCGTTTCGCAATTTGTGTCGTCTGTACCTTCAAAGGAGGCATGTTTTTCTCCTGTTTCAAGCTGCGAACAATATTTCCAAACACGTCACCCAACACTTTGGCGTCGTGTGCGCGCGCCAAGTACGGTGAATCGAAAAACATATCAAATTATGAAAGCAGAGCTCAAAGACAAATTCTTCGAGCGGCAGAGATTCATATTGCATTAGCGAGCGCAGGTAATTGTGGAGCTCCTCTGTCGGGCAAAAGCCTTGAGATTTGGGAGCGAGCACGCAAGGGGAGGGGCCCGTAATTACCCCGACCCGGCCCGACCCGACCCCACCCCACCCCACCCCTCGCACCACACCTTGCGCCCCATTGATCGCCGCCCGCTGTCGGCTTTCGATGCTCTCCCTTCCCCTCCTCGACCCCATAATGCAACTACGGTAAAAATTGCGGAGTAGTAATAAAACGCTAAATGCAACAACATTAACAATGTTATAGTTGCAATTGACGATGGATAATTAGGCAAAAGTTTAAAAGAAAACAATATGTTGTGATTTGTTTTGTTTGTATCTTACAGGCAAGGCCTAACTTGTGATTCAAAAATATTCATACAAGTTTTTCTTTAAGTGATTAACGCTTTTAAACTCATTGGTTTTTGTAGCACTTGCAATTAATTACTTTTCTTACACATGGAATTGGGAATAGTCTGGGTTTTGGTGATGATGCACATCCATTCTCCTCTCTTTATTTCCGAAACATGGTGAACTATGTCTTCTCCCAAATAGCACGTCTGGCAAAGAAATTGTCAGCTCGAACAAAGCGCCGTACACGTTCGTCACAAAACTCGGAATCTGAAGTCAGATCTACGGCTAGCTGTCGACACTTTCACAAATTGCAGCAAAACATGCATTCATGATACTTCATTGATTGATTGAAGGATGTGTCCGGATAGCTGATCTTTTCCCGAAAGTTACTCTAGTCCCATTAGTGCAGAGAAAGGTGTATCCCGGAAGATGGCGATGTATCTCCCCATCTGAATGGTGAGATCCGATGCTGACATACATGTCGGCTTGTGGAGGTTTCCTACCTCCAGGAATGTACCCACAGCGGGGTACCACTCCAACCGGAGAAAGCTCCTGGCTGGTCTCCCGACATGTGTGATAGAGTAGTGTATGAAAGCGTGTGTATAATTGGAGAGAATACGGCAAGGAGTGGAAAGAAAGATGCACGCGGTCAGTGGTCCGTTTCTTCGATTTCTCAGAGCAGTTAATGGAATTCGTCTGGTATTGATAGGGGAATCCATGGAAAACTACCGAATAGAGCAGCCGTTTGCCACAATATTCCTCCAGAGAGTGGCTGAATTTCCTCCATCTACGAGGATGTAGGTAGTGGGGAAAAGTTTGCCTTTGTCGGGGGCATTCCTAGGACCTCCGGATCCGGGTCCCAGGAATGCAGTGGCAACGCTGACCCTGAGCTAGCTCAGGTGGTCATTATGCTTGATGTTATGTGCTGTAGTCATATCTAAATATTCTGGCATTTCATTTCCACTAATTCAAAGATTTTCCTTCGTCTCAGGAGCAACACAACATTCTGGGGTCACTATTCAATTTGCCAGACCTGGGGAGAACCTGGGGTTTGGGAATATTTCCTGTCACACATACGCTTGCTGCTGTAACACATGTGCGTGTTCATACTGAATTTTCATTCTTCGATGCATTTTAAAAAGATGTTTTACGCTTTCAGATGCCACAAATCTAGAGACAGAGCACATCTTATGCAAAAATACTTTCTAGGCCGACCTTGTGTATATATGTATATATGCAGGCATATGAGTAAATATGTGTTTATATGTATGTGAAAGTGTGTGTACCCAGAAAAATTTCTTTTCTACATTTATCTGTTAATACAACGCTCCTCTTTTATCCTGAATATTTCTTGCATTAAACAACATTTTCGCCCAATTACATGGCATTCACGTTAAATTTCAAATATTTGTGAGAAATTTGCTTCCTTCGTTTGACATACCCGCACAAATCTTCATATTGGAAAGGATATTATTTTCTTGTATCGTATTATCAACTTCTAAAACTGTAAAAGGAGTCTGACCAAATGAAAAATGAATATTTCTTACATATTGTTTCCTCTCCCAGAATCAGAATATCAAAAAAGTATACGACTGAGCACTAGACTCAAGTAAGCGAAATACACAGATTAGCACTACTAAAAACTGCTATTTTGTTGATATTAATAGATTATTTACTGAATATTTCAAAGAAGGCAGTTTCTGTTCAAAAGCGATTATGCATTTCCAGCAACTATTATAATTAAATGTTAAAAATATCAACAATAATATAAGTTCAAACTTTAAACCACCAACATGCGTGTCATTGATTGGTACTTACCACGTAAACTGTCAAAAATTATTTACGTCATTTCTATTGATCAGGAAACATACTAATTATCCTTTCCCAATATTTTATCACCATCATCAACTATACTACTTTCATGCTTGACATCCTCCATCCTCACAACACAATGGGACTAACCACCAACCTGTTGCTAGACAGCTACATTCCTGCCCCATGCAATTCACACTTGAATCTGATCGATCTGAAAACTAAGTCTAGCCTTCAAAGTTTTCGCGCTAAATCTCTTTTTATCGCAGTGCTTTGACTTGCCAACAAAATATAATATTAAATTTCACTTGGATAAATCAACACAATGTCAGAAAAATTATAAAAAAACACACTAATAGATTCCAATGCTTTCACGTACATTGTTAAAAAAACATAAAAAATAAAACCAATAACTAATTCTCCATTTCGACGAGCGGGCTAGACTACAACCTATGTGCAATAAAAGCAATGAACAAATTTATCTTTTATCCTACAAAAAAATGAACTGGAGCTCGAAATACCTTGCAAAAATCTACATGACATTCATAGAATTTTTCCTCTCTCGCTGATTGCCCTCCATTTTATCTGCTGGGTGGTATTGGGAGCGCTCCTTTCTGCCCCCGCTGCCTCTGGGAAAGCGGATAAAAAGCAGCATTCGGTGCCGCGCGAGGCGCTATCGACCTGCGGACACGTGGGGCGTCCACGAGCGCCGCCCGGGGTGGTGGGGGTGGTGGGGTGGGGGTGGGCGAGAAAAGGGACGCGGCGGCGGGGGCGGGGGTGGGGGCGGCCGGAGTGGCCCGGTGCCCCGTGCAGGGTCTCGACCTCAATTCCGCGCCACAGCGACGCGCGCCGGCCTCGCCGACGAGGGAGGGGGAAGGGGGAAGGGAGGGGGTAAAGGCCAGGGCGGAGGCGGTGGAGCGAGGAAGAGAAAGAAGGGAGCTGGGATGGGGGGTATGGTGGAGGAGCAGATGGTAATGGTGGTGATGGAAAGGAAGTGGGACAGTCAGTAACGGAGAGGGTGAGTTGTGGGGATTTGGGAAGATGCTGTAGATGCGGATGTGACGGTGGTGTTGAGGGGAATTGGAGGAATGTGGCAGAAACGGCGAGAAAGAGGCGAGGAAGATTACTCACGCGGCTTACTGGAACACTGAGATGGAGCGGTAATGCACGTGGAAAGAGAAAGCATTGGGTGATGTGAACAGTGAAAGTGACGACAACGGCCAGTGTTACTACACAGGTGGAAAAAAGAGGGTGACTGTTGGAGGCGAGGGAGGACAATGATGGAAATGCAAATAAGAATAACCACTAGAACGCGTCCTTGCGCATTTTCTTTAGTAAAAAAAGCATCGGTGGTGGGGAAGAAAGAGGTGAAAACTGCAGAGACGGGACAAGTGAGGTGTCACTGAAAGAGGTGCGTAAATGGACCATCAACAGTGTTGAACAGTGGACGGGGGAGGCTATAGCGAAGTGGTTGGACACGGCAGTGGAACTAAGGATTCATCTGAAAAAGCGAAGTGATGATGGGTGATGATAATTGTGAAACCGATGGTGGAGACTATATATACGGTGGCGATGAGTGCAGAGGTCGAAGGGGCAGAAAAGGGAAATAATGAGGAAGTATGGCAATACTGAGATATTGAAGGCCACACGATAACAGAGGAAGAGGAGTCAGCAAAGATATCAGAAGTGAAATGAAAGCGTCGAAATTAGTGGTGCTACAGAATGGCTCTTACTTGTTAGAATGCTAATGACTTTAGTTTAGGATAGCTTTTCGTTGTTGACCCATCCTCTTCCCAGCTGCTACCTATCGGTGCCGAAACAGTTCTTCACATTTTTTTTTTAATTTTTGGCTCCCTAATAGACTTTACGCAGAGTTCTTAATCTCGCAGGAAAGGGTTGGTCTATTGTAGCCGATGTACAGAGTTGATACTACAATGTTGATATTTTTCGCGTCACATTGTAATTTGTTTACATGTTGTTCAGGTCAAAAGTGATCACCAAAATTAATGTCATCATGTAAGACTAAAATAGGGATTGTAAAGATAGTTGCAGTAATAGAGAAAAACGTAAATAACATTTCAACATATAATAGTAAAAACGAATTGATTCATGTGCTAATGGAAATATCTACAATGGACCGGAAATGGGCACAGGGCGCTACGTACAGAAATGCATGAGAAACTTATTTGACTCACAAAAGCATTCACAGAAAATATGTGGTCCACGTGCCTAGTGGAAAGGAAAAGAATATGTCGAAAAATAATATGCCGGAAAAGAATATGCCGGAAAAGAATAACTCGGAAAAGAATATCTCAGAAAAGAATACCTCGGAAAAGAATGAGTGCACCTCCGTAATGAAATCACAAACTTAAAAAAAAAGAAGATAAAAGGAGGAATGCGATTTTAGACACAGTATTGTAAAGCCGCTGTATAAAAACACAGTTAATAAGGTTTTAGAAATAGTGAACATATCTAACTCTACTGCTAGATAATAATTTCAAGAGATAGAAAATCAAACGACTTTGCGATAGAAACTGTTGAAATTTCGTGCTCGTTTAATCAGCTGGTCCGAATGTGCTGCGCGCGATGATAATGTCGGAGGCGGAGGGAACTCGTGGCTCCTCCAGGCGGGAGCTCTCCAGACTGGGCAACGCGCGCGCATCAGTGCTTCGCGTCGCAGCTTCCTCTCTCCTGCAGCCGCTGCGCGCTCAAGGGCGGTCTTCCTGCGGGCCCGCCCCGCCCCGAACTGCCCCTCCCACGCCCGCCCCTCCCCGCCCCGCCCCCACCCGCCCGCGCGTTGGCCGCTCGCGCTCCGCTGGACACAAATGCCGGGAGATGCGACCCGGATCGCAGCCACCGGTCCTTTCCCCCTCCCCTCCCCGCCCCTCCCCTCACCCTCCTCCCAACCGTCCACTGCGCCGTGGCCTGGCGGTCGCCGTCCCGCCATTTCACCGCAATTTCCCCGCCGTATCCTCGCCACTCGCCCGGCCACTGTTCTCAGGTGCCCGTGAAAGACTGACACTTCCCACCCATTCGCAGCCTTCCGTAGACCTGAGTGCCACGCCCCGCTACTATCACAATCTGTCATGGTCCCACTATTAGCCTTCCCCTACCGTCACTGCTGCATCGAAACTATCCGGTCACGTCCCTACCATAGTCCCAAAACACCACCGGCATATGCGCTCACCACCTCTGCTACATTCCCGCAACACCTTACTATAAATCCTCCACATTTGCGCCGTATCTTCGACTAATTCTCACCACAACTGGTTAGCTCACCAAAACCACTCTACATCACAACTTTAACACTTTCCCTCACTAACACTCCATAATTGCTTTTGCTTCGCCATTCATTTTTCATCGCTCCTTATATGCCCATACTCACTAGGTCTCTATACAAATAGCTACTAGCACTTTCATCTATCTTCTACCACTATATATTTCTATTCCATTCACCACCACTGTGTCTACGACCTTAGTCTCTCTATACCCACCGTTTTCCTTCTTCGTCCTCTATCATCCATTTGGCAATGTCACCCACTACCTCATCATTATTCTAACGTCCCTACCACAAATCGGTTACTAATATTCACGCTGAAATCACGTTTCTCTGTTGTCCAGTTTCTCTCATTACCTCTTTCCTCACATCCCCTCCACTTGCGAACCGTATCACCCACCGCCAACCCCGTCCCTCTCGACGAGCGTCTTCCTGCTGCGCACTTTCCAGTCTCCTCTTCTCCTTCACCACCACCGTCCTCCACCAATCCCGTCCCATGCCGCCCCTTCGACCCGTCCTCGTCCTCGTCCACGTCTCGCCTCGCTCCGCCTCGCCCCGGCCCGGCGGCGGCGTCGCCGCGCAGCGCACGTGCCGAGATGATTGGGCCGCCGAAAGAGCCCTGCGGAACCCCGGCAAGTGCGGAAATCCCGCGTGGCGCTGCGCCGCTCCTCTCTACTCCGCTCCGCTCCTCTCCGCTCCACTCCGCTCCGCTCCCAGGGGCCGAGCCTCCCTCCCGAGGCCCCGTGGCGAGCGCTCCTTAATTTCGGTACCCGGCGACCTCGCGCAGGCCTCTGGCACCAAGGCCGATGGCGCACAGGGGCTGCGATACGCGCTTTCAGCTTTTGTAATAGGCAACGCCGAACAAATCAATAATCCTCAATGAACCCGTGATCCAATCGCGAACGACCCTAGAGAGAACTAGTTTACGAATTTAAAATGCTCTGCAATTGCATCAGCATGTGAATACTGCCTTTTGGGGACAAAGTGTACGGAATTTCGAGGGAGGTAACCATCAGGCGTCTACACCAAATATCAGCAGAGCTTCATTCTTTAATATTTATTAAATATAGGAATGTAAGCTGATGATGAGTGCATTCTTCTATCCTACGTATATGTTTGTTCTGGAAAACTAGCCAAAACATGCCGAGATACTGCACTTTTACTTACAATGAAAAATATTTGTATACGTTGTGTTTCGTGTATAAGTGCCTTGATGGGTCTCGAAAGCACAGTCGAGTCAAAATAAAAAGTAATAAAATTAAAACAAATTCTAGTTGCCATAAGCCAAAAGACATAAAATATCAACTATGAAAATTGTGGTAGTTACAACACAAGAGCGGTCAGATATATCCATCATAATATGTATGTGAATGTTGTTCACTCTTCTTTAATAGTGATGGCTAATCATGCATTCAAGATTCAGTGGTAATTGTTGGCGCAAGTTGTATTTTTAATATGAAAACAGGAATAATAGTATACATGGGAGCTCTGTTTCGAGCATAGGGGTTTTCAAGCCTACTTTCTCTTCACTGTAATTATTTGGATTGAAAATTAGAATAATTATTTAACTCTTAAGTTATTTTAACGAAGGTATTTAGTACATATTTAATATCATTATAATAACTTGATGTAATGTAGTTTTGTAAGTTGTATCATGTATTAATTACAATGAAAATAATTTTATTAATAACAATAACTATAAATTGATAAGTTAAACATATCTTATCTTGGATAATCAGTATTGCCCAAATATGCTATATATCAAGAGTTTGAGTGAGGGTCGTATGCAATTCATTAATCGGTGTTGCTATTGGATTTCTCGCAAATGCTGGCCTCCCAATAAAAATATAATGATTCGAAAAAATAAAATGATTGGAAAAAGGTCATAATGAAATATCCACATGAAAGAGAGAAAGACTAAGTAACTCCGAGGACAATATTTGGAAATATTTATTTAACATTGTATCGGTGATGAAACAGAATATTTTGTTTAAAATAAAATCAATAAAAGAGGAACATACTCACGATAAGCTTTTAAATGACTTTTTACTTACAGGATTGAGGTCACAAGTGATCAATGTGGAAAACTGCTGTTTGATAGACAATTGAATAAAGAATTGAAATAAATATTACTTTCGGTTACCCTTGGCATATGCATCTTAAAAAACACGTAAGCTTTCGGGTCGCTCTGTACATAAATTCCACTTCCAGACACCCCCGATTTTTTTTTCTCCCTCTCTCGCCGCTCTGTTCGTGAAACGCGCGAACGCGCAAGAACTTAAATTGCGTCGTTCCAAAAGCGTCGGTAGTTACATGAAATATTCCCTTGTAGAGGGATACGCGTGTGAGGCGCGGGGTGGGGCGAGGCGTGGCGGGGCGTGGCGTGGCGTGGCGTGGCGTGGCGTGGCATAGCGGGGCGGGGCGCGGCGTGGCGGGGGGGCGTGTCTGGGCATGGCGGGTCGGGTCGGGGCGTATTGGCGGGAGCGTGGCGTGGTGGGGCGTGGCGGGAGCGTGGCAAGGGCGTGGCGGGGCGTGGCGGGGGCGTGGCGGGGCGTGGCTGGGCGTGGCGGGGGCGTGGCGGGAGCGTGGCGGGGCGTGGCGGGGCGTGGCGGGGCGTGGCGAGACGTGGCGGGGGCGTGGCGGGGCGTGGCGGGGCGTGGCGGGGCGTGGCGGGGCGTGGCGTGGCGTGGCGTGGCGGGGCGTGGCGGGGGCGTGGCGGGGAGCGGGCCGAGGCGTGGCGGGGGTGGCGGGGACGTGGCGGTGAGAGTGGCAGGGCGTGGCAGGGGCGGGGGCAGAAGTGGCGGTGAGAGTGGCAGGTCAGGGGGCGGGGAAAAGTGGGGGGTGGGGCGAGGTGGAGCGTGGCGGGCGGGGTGGGGCGTGGCGGGGGGTGGCGGGGCGTGGCGGCGGGGCGTGGCGGGGCGTGGCGGGGCGTGGCAGGGCGTGGCGGGGGCGTGGCAGCCGTGGCGGGCCGTGGCGGGGCGTGGCGTGGCGTGGCGGGGCGTGGCGGGGCGTGGCGGGGGCGTGGCGGGGGCGTGGCAAGACGTGGCGGTGAGTGGCAGAGGGCGGCTGGCGGGGCGTGGCGAGACGGCGGTGAGTGGCGGGTCGGGGCAGAGGAGAAAAGTGGGGGTGGGGCAGGTGGAGCGCTAACTGGAGCAGGGTGGGAGCGTGGCAAGGGCCCGGGGCCCGGGACGTGGCTGTGGCGGGGCCGAGGCGGGACGGGACGTGGAGGTGAGTGGCGGGGCGGGGCGGGGCGGCTTTGCGAAACGAGTTGGGTAGGGGGCGGGGGGTCGTGAAGGGGTAAGGTGTGGAATCGGGTCAAACTGTGAGGAGAATAATAGGAGAGGGCAGAAAGAAGACGGAGCAACGTGGAGCGGGAAGACAGAGGCATGGCGGTCCGAGAAGGGGAGGGACGAGAGGAAAGGAGGGGTGGTGTGGGGAGCGCCGAGGGATGATGGGAGTTCAATACAGCGCGCTTAAACGAGCAGCCTCTCGCCGTCGATTATTACTCCCACCTGAGAGGCAGCAACGACGACGGCGGCGGCGGAGGCAGGCACGACGCTACAAAGGAAGCGTCGGAAAAGCGAAGGCAGACACGTGCATTGTCAGCTTCTGGACTGTGCGGCGCCAAAGCTAATGCGAGTTGGCAGAAATGTTGCACATACCCACAGAAATACATGCTGGTATCATTATTGGACGAGTCTAAAGCGCAAATGCAAAAAGACGTGCACCTGTTTCCCAGAAAATTTCTATCACTTTGGCTGCCATGTATATCACACTGATACACGGAACATCCCTTGTTCATGGCCACGTGCATAAATCTGATACACAACTTTAGGGCCGCATGCATACATTTGATTCACAGATCTGGCCTGGCACAAGAATTTGTTAATTGAGGTCAGGCAGTCAAAGTGCTGAAGTGTGTCGATGTAGAAGAAGGCTTGCGTTCGGAATTCGTGTACAAGTACCTATGACAGTCACTCACAGCCAATCACGACAGCCGCTCTACTCAGTAAATAATAGCAAGGCGCAGACCATCACGACGCATTATGCCCTGAAAAAGGCATTGAGAATGACGGTCGACATGCTGGCATTTCAGCAATGTTTGCGTTGTCTACCGCCCAGAAACCACGATAAGATCACAAATTCATAGTTAAAGGCTCCTCAAATGAGACACCATAAAACCTTTTCAATCGAATTCACTTTTCATTTCGTAAAATGTTAGACAAAATAGAATTCTTAAATGATTCATTATTTCGTGGTATCAGGTGCATTAACTGGTGTGGTCACTCGTCCCGTATGTGTAACGCATGAGAGGTGGGGGTGTTCTTCCCCCCACTGTATGACGATATCTGGCGCCGACCTACACGTCATGTTACGGGATTTTCCCCATTCAAGTACCTCCTTCAAGTGAGGACCACCTCACCAGGACACACTACGTTCCCGGTCACTCGACATATGAAGTAGTGTAATGAAAGTAAGTGAAAATGTAAGTAAGAGAATACCGCGCGCAGTCCATTTGTTAGGGTACTAATCTAGTATTTACCTGCTATTGAACGAAGAAACAACGGAAAACTACCGCTTGGAGCAGCAAAATTCAAGCTAACTATATACTAGTGTCAAAAATCCTCCCACCGTCGGGATTCGAACCCGGGAACCTCACTGTCTGAGGCACTGCAGTGGTATCAGTTGATGACCTGAGCCACTTCCGCCGGTGTAAATTTCGGAAAAGAAAAGATATTCTAATATAAACCTGCTCACAGCCTCCGGATGCCAATGGAAAGAAAAGACCAGCATGTCGGTTCCTTGACAGAGAGCAAAGCAGGTAGTACGGGGTCATAGAAAAGTTCGAGTCGATCTAGATTCTAGATCGCCAAAATGAACTTTGGTATTATCACAGCATAGTCGATTAAAGAAAATATGATACCCGTGTCGAATGAGATAGACATGATACTTAGTTGAAAATAAGTAATGAGATACGTAGAAGGATATGTAACATACATAAAAAAGAGAACGATGAACATTATATCAAGATTAACTAAACAATATGAATTTTCAGTTTTTGACACCAAAAGAAAATGATTGTTATTAAAATGTTAATTAACCTCTTAAATATTAAAATTGTCTTCTGATTAACGTTGTTTTATGACAATGCGCATCGTAAAACCCTTCTTCATTTATGCCTTTCGGAGAATCTCACTCGTGGGGAACAAGCTGAAAGAAATCCACGCGACTGGCAGAGTTGGCGAGGGTTGATAGCAGTGGAAGTGGTGGCGGTGGAGAATCGAGAGCTGAAAGAAATTCACGCTACTTGCAGAATTGGCGAGGGTTGGTGGTGGCGAAGGCGGTGGCGATGGAGAATCGAGAGCTGAAAGAAATTCACACTACTGGAGGGTTAGCGAGGTTTGGTGGCGGCGGAGGCGGTGGCGGTGGAGAATCGAGAGCTGAAAGAAATTCACGCTACTGGTAGGGTTGGTGAGGGTTGGTGGCGGTGGAGGAGAATCGAGAGCTGAAATAAATTCACGCTACTTGCAGAGTTGGCGAGGGTTGGTGGCGGTGGAGAATCGAGAGCTGAAAGAAATTCACGCTACTGGTAGGGTTAGCGAGGGTTGGTGGCGGTGGAGAATCGAGAGCTGAAAGAAATTCACGCTACTTGCAGAGTTGGCGAGGGTTGGTGGCGGTGGAGAACGGAGAGCTGAAAGAAATTCACGCTACTGGTAGGGTTGGTGAGGGTTGGTGGCGGTGGAGGAGAATCGAGAGCTGAAAGAAATTCACGCTACTAGCAGAGTTGACGAGAGTTGGTGGCGGTGGAGAATCGAGAGCTGAAAGAAATTCATGCTACTGGCAGGGTTGGCGAGGGTTGGTGGCGGTGGAGAACGGAGAGCTGAAAGAAATTCACGCTACTGGTAGGGTTGGTGAGGGTTGGTGGCGGTGGAGGAGAATCGAGAGCTGAAAGAAATTCACGCTACGGTGGAGCAGAGTTGCTACTGGCGAGCGAGGGTTGGTGGCGGTGGAGAATCGAGAGCGTTCTTGAGGGGTCGCGCGAACGGGAGGTCGACCTTATCAATCATCGATCCATCTGCCACGCACCGGCGCGCCCATGCAGCGCGCAATATGAACGTGGCCTATTTTTAGCCGGCGGAGGCAGCGGATGTCGGCGCTCACCTCCACCGGAAGACAGAAGGCTGGAGAGGGGTGGAGAGGGGAGTGGGCGGTGGCAGGTGTCGACGTATCAGTCAACGCAGTGGGCGGATGCTCGTCTGGGCGTTAAACGAACCGTTCCCTGCGTTGTTGCTTACTGACATGGCCACGATTAGCGTAGCTTCCAAACGAAACATCTTTGTTAATTTGCTTATAATAGAGTTAAGACAGAAATAAAGCATTAAAAAATAACTTTTACATCTAATGGTTAACACTCTTGCTCAAAATCTAAAAGGTGTTGATTCATAAAATGACACAAGGAGAACAGTGTGGCGCTTTTATTTGTATATATAATTTTCATAATTCATAATCCACATCTACTAATACATCTTTAATTGCCATTTTCTCTAGGTTTTCTCTCGTTGGAATTTATACATTTTTTAGTTATATCGTCGATTACTAAGACTGTATTATGATCCAATATTATACCGTAGGATGTTGTTAATGTAGATTTTGTTGAGAAAAATATATTAGTTCAAAAATGCAGTGGTACAAAATCCAGAGCTGAGAAAATGAAGTTCATTTTTTTCTGAGTATTATTCGGATTTAATTTGAGTAAATTATCAATTTTTTTTTATTTTCCGAATATGAAATCAGGGTAATGTGCATATCATTTTTTGCAATTTTTACCAAAATACAATAATTACACGATCAGCAATGCACGGAACTATGTCAGCCTTGTCTTAATATATCCATTTGAGCATTATATAGGGCATCCCAGTGGTCAACTTCACTACGATTTATTTTTAAACTTGGGAAAAACTACCAGAATATATTAGTAGTCGTGACATCCTAAACGAGAATTAAACGTAATATCATTAAAGATAAGGTAATTACAAAAGTTCTGCGCTTTATCTGTTTTCCTCGTATTCTCGAAACCATTTTCAAGAGAATAACAACAACTTTCCGTAAAGTTTTCCAGACAAAACATTTTAATCTGCGTATGTAGAAGTTGGTACGCTTCGTCGTCGGCCGCTTGACGCCCAGGGTACGACGATTTCTTTCGGAGAAAATAAAACGAAGAGGTGGAAGAAGAACAGAGGAACTGGCGGAAAATGAAGTCACGCAAAACACAAAAGAGAAATTTCCAAGGGAGCAAAATAAGACTACGAGACGCAGTGGGAGGATTGAATAAAGAGGGAAGAGAATAACACGAAGGTAAATTCCAAACGCAAGATTGGAGAAGCAAGGAACGGACATTAAAAATAAAACATATCATACTGTATTTCAAATTTTTGAAATCAAATTAATTATGTCGAACCAAATTACTACAAATATTAAATTGAAAAGAAAAAAATGTTTCTGCTCTTTATACGAGTCGTAAATATAGATACTTGAGCGATTGATTGATTGACCGCGCGTCAACTCCTTTGGTCATTAGTCCCGTAAGTGTAATGCCTGTTTTTTCTCGAGAGATACCGGTGATCTTCCCCCGCTGGATGGCGAGATTCGGCGCCGATCTGCCGTAGGCTAGTGGGGTTTGCCCCTAACTAGGACTCTCCCACCAGCCGGGCACCGCCCTAGCCGAGACAAGCTCTAAGCTCCCGACCGATCTCCCAGAATGTGTGGTAGTGTAGTGCATGTTAGTGTGTGTGTGTGTGTGTAAGGGGAGAGGATAGGACAAGGAATAGGAAGGAAAGATCGTGCGCGGTTCGTGGCCCGTTTGGTAAGATACTGCTCCAGCATTCGCCTGGTGTTGATCGGAGAAACCACGGAAAAATACCGATCAGAGCAGCCGGCCGCTAGAATTCTCCAGACAGCGACTGGATTCGACCTAGCTGAAAAACTAGTGTCGAAAATCCTGCCACCGTCAGGACTCGAAGCTAGAACCTCCCGGTCAGAGGCGCTGCAGTGTCATCAGTTGATGCACTGAGCTACCGCTCCCGGTTACTTGAGCGAGAGAGCTGATAAAACCATTCTCAAATTTCCTAAAGAATACAAAAGGAAATCGTGTTGAGATCCGTTGAAATGTCACGGATGCGCAGGAAGTCAAACGGATAGTAGTCAAAGATGCGTTTTATATAGCACATAGTAACACTTTTGCGTAGTTCTATAAACCTATGATGAGGAAGAGCCGGCCCAGTTGCTCCCCGCCTGCGTCTCAGCGCAAGAAGAGGGGTTCCTCTTGTCGATGTTCCCGTTGTCCCTTCCACCCAACCCTCAAATTCGCCACAACCCGCCTCACCAGGCACCTCATCTTCCGTCTTTGACCGACCCACTCAACCAACCACGAAGCCAGTTGAATGAAGCCAGAATGAACCGTCTTTTCCGTCCTTCCGTTTCCCCCTCTCTTTTCACCATTGAACCTTCTCCTCGGCACTGGCCCAACGCATTCTCACCCTCCATCGTCCAAACCACCGACTGACTGACTTTCAAAGTTTCTACCTTCATTGCCTCGATATATTTCACTTCTATCATCCATCACTTCCACGTCGTTTATCCCCTTTTCCAACGTCACGCCCCCGACTCCAACGCTCCCGACTCCAACGCCCCCGACTCCAACGCCCCCGACTCCAACGCCCCCGACTCCAACGCCCCCGACTCAAACGCCTACCAACTTCATTTCGACACATTTCAATCGCTCTAGTTTGTCTATCACACACTTTCCTTGTCTTTTGTCTTCATCTTCCGTTGCTTCCAGCATCAATTCCGTTGTCCACAAGCCCACTCTCTCGAGCAGCTGTCCTTATAACCCTGCTAGGCCTCGGAGTCTGCGAACAGGAGCAGAACTTCGTGGACCGACTCACTGCCTCCAACGGGGCGCAATTGTTCCACGGAGCGTTTCCGCCGGGCGGGCGGGCGGGCGAGCGGGCGGGCGGGCGCGTGGGTGGGCGCCGACGGCTGCGGGCCACTGCATTGGCGGATCTTCGGTCGTGATTTCGCAACGGCCGTTGCACGGCGCTCTGACGCTGTGCTGCCCGGGTGTTCATTGGTACTTCGCCAGCCCCTGCTTATCCCCAAATTCATTATCAGAATCCGGCTAGTGGACGAGAGTGCGCGATGTGATCACGCTGTAATGTCTTCCATTGCAATAGGACGTGTAAGTTCAGTTTCAATATATTTTACCACAGTAGTGATCGGGATTAAAGAGATAATGAATAAAGTACATGATTGTCTAAATATTTAAGAGGAGTATAATATTAGAGCATTTATCTCTTTCACTGTAAATTTTGATTCTAACAGGCCACAGAATTGATGCAAAAATGTATCTTATGAATGAACTAGTGGTATGAATTGAAATTGTATTTTTATTAATTTAATTATTTTTTAACCCAGAATAAACTTCCATCTACCAAGATACGTTGTATAATATCACAATATAAAAGAAACTGTATGATAATTACTCCTAACAGCACGTCTTTCAAAGTTGTTTCTGTGAAAATGATGGACAGCAAACGTTCACTTCATTTCTGTTTCAAGCAGTATTTATGTTGTTATCAATTTCTTGTATTAAAAGAGGACACTAATCGAATGAGTGTTCTACTTCGCGGTGATGAATCTCGATTGTAAGTAATAATAACCATCATGGACCTTGCACTACTTTTTTATTCCATTGTCCGTTATTGCATTGTCCAAACCGCTCATGGTACTGCGAATATAAAATTGAAAAATATCACATGTTTCATCGATTGACCTTATTTCAGCTCTACGTATATCCAATACATTTGATCATTCTTCCCACTATCGGAATACAATATGTTCTGGGCAACGAAAGGCGAATCACATATGTAACGCATCTCGTAAATATTCACATGAGAGATGTCACAAAGAATTTTATTTCAGTGTAATGTGATCTGCTTTAGTGAATAAAATTGAACAGAATATTTAATCTCAAATTCACAGATCCCATCACGTAATTATTATCGTGAAAACATCAAAAGAACAGACTCCAAACCGATTAGAACTACAGTTAGTTTAAAAACATGTTTTTAAATGCATAGATAAAAATATTTTATATGAGAATTAAGTAAAATATAGTTAATATATTATAGAACTATAAGTTAGATTGTTGTCAGATGCTTAATAAAACGAATCACAAGCATGACATACATTCATGGAAGTAAAAACCTTTTACGGCATTGATGAACAATTCATTTACCTTACTTTATTCCAAATGAGACACCCTTCGCTGCCTTTAGCTCGAATCTCCTCTAGCCCTTTCATATCCCTTCGCGCCACCGTTCTTTCAGACGTCACGTGCTCATTGGCTCAGTAACCCCAGAAGATTCTAGCGCCGCCAACGGCTTCTATGAAGACGCCGTAACATCCCGTCACGGCTGCTGGGCCGCGACGTTCGTCCTCCCCCCTTTTGCAGCTCCGTCTCTGCCACCGCCAGCCTTCGTCTCCGCCCCTCCCACCCCACCCCCCATGCGCCTTCTCACCGCCGCATTTGCCGCTTCTCCGCACCTCCTCCGCACCTCGTTGCCTTCGTCTCCGTCAGAGACAGCTCCCCGACCCCAGCAGACTCCCTCTCCCAGTAGGCTCCGCCCCATCTGCCTCCACTTGCTTCTCGCCTTCTCTCCCACTTTATCCTCCCCCGCTCGCACAGCCGCCGGTGAATCCACCGTCCTCACGCAGCCTCCCCGTCTCATCGCCTCTGCCGCCTGCGTCGCTGTCACCTTCACCACCTCCGGGCACCGGGTGCGGTAGCTCAGTGTACCAACTGATGTCACTGCAGCGCCTCTGACCGGGAGGTCCTAGGTTCCCACTCCCCACGGCGGCAGGATTTTCGACACTAGCTTTTCAGTTAGGTCGAATTCAGTCGCTGTCTGAATGAGAATTCTAGCGGCCGGCTGCTCTGATCGGTAGTTTTCTGTGGTTTCTCCTATCAATACCAGGCGAATGCCGGAGCAGTACCCTACCAAACGGGCCACGGACCGCCCGCGATCTTTCCTTCCACTTCCTTGTCCATATGCTCTCCCCTTACACACACACTTACACTAACATGCACTACACTACCACGTATTCCGGGAGACCGGTCGGGAGCTCAGAGCTTGTCCCGGCTTGGACGGTGCCCCGCTGGTGGGAGAGTCCTGGTTAGGGGGAATCCCACTAGCCGACGGTAGGTCGGCGCCGGATCTCGCCCCATCCAGCGGGGGAAGATTACCGCCATCTCCCGAGAAAATAACATGCACTACACTAATGGGACTAATGACCAAAGCAGTTGACGCGCCTGGAAACACGAAAAAATCAATCAATCAATAAAACTTCTGGGCCCTGTCCTCGCTAATGCTTCCGTAGCCGTTCTCGGCTCCGCACCATTCTCCCGCCGCTTGTGCTACCAACTCCGCCGTCATCTGCTACATTCTTTCTCTTCCCGAACCGCACCTCCGCCTGCTTCCTCTGCACTCCGAACGATTCCGACTCATTCTGCGCCTCCGGTTTCTCCGCTCCGATTCACCTCGCTCTCGCCGTTTGTGCCTCCGCCGCTTTCAGAACTGCGCCAGCTTCCGCTCCCGCCTCCTCCTGCCCCGCCTCCGCCTCCTTTTCCGCCGCTGCCGTCGCTTCTGGCCCGCCCTACCCGCTTGCGCGCCGCAGCCGCCGCCGCCGCCGCCGCCGCCCTCTGCCCCGCCTCCGCCTTCGCCTCCTTTTCCGCCACTGCCGTCGCTTCTGGCCCGCCCTACCCGCTGGCGCGCCGCCGCCGCCGCCGCCGCCGCTTCCTCGTGCACATCGCGAGGTCGCTCGACAGTGACGGCGGAATACGCCTCCAGATGTGCTCGCGAGAGCGCGCCCCGCTTCGCCCGGCCCCGCCCACACGGCACGCCCCTTCGCTGCCTCTGTCGCTCACCGCCGCTGTCACCAGGTGCCCTTGGGCCGCCTCACCCGACGAAGCCGTTTTAGACACCAATCAGTCGTCAAGTAGTCTCTTAACTACATATTATTTAATAATTTTTTATGTGTATTGTGCGTCCGAGAACTTTTTTCATTAAAAATACATCTCCAATTACACAAAAGAAAAAAATGAAAAGTACTCAGAAAACGTGTAAATATGAAAGGAACCTTTGTACGAATTTGTCCCGTACACATTAATGATTGTCAAATTTGTGAATACATTTTTTATTTATAGAACGTATTTAATTTAAATATTAACATATTAAGAGTTTTCTGAATACTTAAAATAGTTTAACGCACATTATTACACTAATTTAAATTACACGTATAGATACCACATGTATGCAATATATTTCTTTTTATTCACGCAAATTCGACATTTTCTTCTTCTTCTTCTTTATCATTATTAGCTGAATTAAAGACTTAACTTGTTTGATAACGGTTAAAAAATAGTTCCATTGATCCTGGTTTCTTATATCTCTCTAAATTAGGATTCAAAAATTGTGACAAAAATTAGAATCTAGATCCCATACGAGTATAGTTCCAAGGGATAAAGAAAAGTGCTGCAATATGTCTAGATCGACAAGATGCAAAAGTTATGATAGCAGATGTTTCTAGTTCTAGTGTAGTTATATTGCCTGATTATTTCGTGTTTCAGGGTATATCATCTGCTGTTGTAAATTGTTCCATTAATGTAGTGCAAATTTGTTAGGTTACTGCTCTCACATGCGCCTAGTATTGATCAGAGAAATCTCAGAAAACTACCGATCCGTCCAGCCGGCCGCTATAATTCTCCTCCAGACAGCGACTGAATCCGCCTTAGCTATTAAGTTAGTGCCAAAAATATTGTCACCGTCGAGACTGGAATCCTAGAATCTTCCGGTTAGAATTACTTCAGTGATATCAATTCCTGCCCTGAGCTACCTCATCGTGTGTAGTTGTGTTAAGCAAGGGCTGAAATTTAATTGGATTTATGGTGTAATATACGAATAGTTCCTTATTCCTCTAATATCCAAATTATTTTCTAGCCTTAACTTCCAAATATAATTTATGAGAATTGCTGAAAAATTCCAAATTGCCAGCACAAAGAACAAAACTTAATCAGATCATCAAATACTATACCAAATTCTGAAAACCTTCTCATTAAATACAAGACAACTATTACTTTAGTAAGTTGGATTATTATATCAGTTATTATTTGATTATTATTGATATTTTTATTGCTATTATTATTGTGTTAATTACTATTAAATGCCTTCCTGTAGTAAATATATAATTATATTCAAAGTAGTATTGTATTGAAGTATGGTGACGTGTTGTGCAGTGTAGTGCAATACAGAAGTAGAAAGAGAAGTGAATTTCAAATGTTGCAAAGTGAAGTCAAGTGAAGTGAAAGTGAAGTGACGTGTAATTAAAAAGTCGTGTACTCTTGTATTGAATAGTTTAAAATAACTGTACAGGTCAACCATAAAATGTAGTTAATGCTATTATTGTTAGCTTATTATTATTATTATTATTATTATTATTATTATTATTATTATTATTATTATTATGTCTTTAAATAATTTAAAGTTACATTGTTAAGTAATTTAAAGTTAATATTTGTAATATGTAAATTGTAGTGTTCTGCCACCAGGTTGTATATACCTACCTGCAGAATAATAAATATCTATCTAACTAGAAACAGTGAACGCTTCCAGTGCCAGAAAGACTTAGTAAGTAAAGAAAAGTATAATAAAAAATGTAGCATTTTCACTCGTAAAACCTCCGCCCCATCGCATCACTTTCCCCCTCCCTATTTCTTTACATCTCCCTCCCTCACGCTTGCTAGTATTCTTAGTGAGCAGAAAAATCAAAAGGATAAATGTCACACATGGGGAACACAATGTGTAAGAGCTGTGAGTCACGGAGCCTTTGCATGTTAAGCATGTTTGGTTTACTTTAAAAAAAATCATAATTGAATACTGAAATTTGGACTCAGCTCCATTGCACTATTCAAGTCGTACATATTTAAGTGTCCTGTAATCGGTCTTCGCGATTAACTCAAACTCGAGTTCAGCCCACACATTTTGTACAAAGTACTTATACAGCTTATTTTGATTCGCATCTCTCACGTTATAACTACTAAAGAATTTGTACATAATGAAATAAACGCATTACATTTTTCCGTACGTTTAACCGTTCGTCAAAAAAAAAAATCGTCGCTTTCCTCTGAGCCCCCGCGCGCCGTCTCCGCCACCTCCGCCCGCGCCGCAGCCTCCGCCGCTTTGTTCGTCCGCCTCCGGCCGCGACGCGTCGTCGAGACGGCGGCGGTGCCCCGCTCATCTCATGATGAATGTGGCGGCGCTCCGAGATTGCTCACGCGCCGTCACAATGGCGCGGCTGCGGAGTGGCAGCGACTTGGACGCCACCGCCCCGCCCCGCCCAGCTCCGCCCCGCTCCGTCCCGCTCCGCCCCGCTCCGACCAGTTCGCCCCGCCCCGCTCCACCTCGCCCGCTTGACGGCCCCGGGTGCGCCTTGCCTCGCTCCTGCCCGCCACCCCGCCCGTCCCTGCCTTGACCCTCACGCGTCCAGCCGTGCCCCGTCCACCTTGCACAGCTCCTGCCCGCCACCCCACCCTGCCACGCCCATCTCCGCCTTGGCCCCTACGCGCCCCGCCGTGTCCTCGCCCATTTGCCTTGCATTGCTCCTGCCCGCCACCCCACCCCTTGCGCGCCCCGACGCGCCCCGCCAAGCTCGCTCTGCTCTGCAACAGACTCGCTCTGCCCCACTCCGCACTGTCGCGCCCGCCTCCGCATCCCCCCCACCCGTCCACCGTTTCCACGACACGCTCTTCCCCGCCCAGTTGTTCCCCGCCCCGCTGTGCCCCGCCTCGCTCTGCCCCGCCCACACCTCTTTCCCCACCCGTCCCACTCTGCCCCGCCTCCTTCGACGACCACTCGCGCGCTCGTTATGAAGAGCTTCCTCCACTCCTGTCGTCGCCCTGTAAGTTTCAGTCGCTAACTTACTTCAGGAGCATACATTTCGTATGATAGGGAACGTGTATACCGGTGTATGTGTTTCACAAACATTATTTTTTTCTCAGAAGCGATTGCGCACAAATAGGGCACGAATACTTTTGAGTGTCACAGAAAAAACCTAGAGCAAGTTGCGTTGTAAAGTGTTACCATCAAAGTGCTTTTTTACAAAAGTTAGTTTCATGCCAACCACACTGCATATATAAGACCCTGTTGCCACACGATATTACGCATAATACATACATCGCAAATATAACCAAATGTCCTATAAAATAGGTAAAATGCAAGTTAATTTGGTTTTGTTCACGCGTTTTCCACCGCTTGATATGAAAACGATTTTATTTTGTATGAAAAATGACAAAGAATTCCGACACGACACTACATCACTTTTGCCAAAAACTATCAAATAGAACCTTGCTATTCTTTGTCCGCTATATGTTGCCAAATCTGAAGATATTTCGCTGATAATGATGGTATTCGTGCAGGTAATGATAGTGATGATGTTGTGTTAGTTGGTTCTGTGGCAACTATTTTCTATTCGTACTATCCAAATGAACGTACGAGTCACAGTGTCAGCGCTTCCTTCCTCTAATGCCGGGGACTGCAATGGTCCCACGACCTACGCTTATCCAATATGCTAAGGTCCAGGTCAACTGTGGACCCACGAGCCACATTGGATGGGTAAATTGGTAGAAATCACAGTGGCTGCTCCTGGAGGAATCCAGGGAGAGGGAACGTCATTGTGGCCCCAAAAGTCTCGAAGTCGTGAAATAGGAGAACATAATATTGTACACCAAATCCTATCGGCAAATCAGAGGTCTTGAGTCTTGACGTGGCAGTTTTTTTGCACTAATTAGCCAGCTAGTTGGAATTCTGCCACTGTCATGGGGAGAATTCATGCGGACGGCTGCTCTTAGAGTTTTCCGCTGGTAAGAGATATCTGTTTGAGGACACTTATGTCTACCACACTTACATGTCTAATGACCTTAGCAGTTCACGCGCCTCGAATTACCAATCAATCATTCAATCGCTTGACGGAAACGTCAAAACTTTATTCTATCAACGGTTCTTTCCTCCTGCATTCCAACGCCGTCTCTGTCCCAATTTATTGCTTCTCTCATCGCCACCTCTGCCCCCGCCCCTGCCGCCGCCACCGCCGCCGGCGCCTCCCTGTCCACGCTGCCGATCCGTCCCCGCCGCCCCCGCCACCCCTGCCACTGTCGCCGCCGCCCGTGTCGCCCCCACCGCCTCCCCCGCCGGCGCCGACCTGCTCTCGCACCAGCCGCGTCCCCGTCGCCCCTGCCCCCTCCTCTGTTACCACCCCCGCCGCAACCGCCCCCGCCGCCGCTCCCGCCATCCCTGTCGCCCCCGACACCCCCACCCCGACGCTGCCGCCCCGCTCTCGCTCCCACCGCGTCGCCAACACTCCTACCACCTCCTCCGCTGTCGCCCCCGCCGCCGACACCCGCCACTGCCCCGCTATCGCTCCCGCCACCTCTACCACCTCCTACCACCCCTCCGCTGCCGCACCGCCTCCGCAGCCGCTCCCGCTGCCACCCCGATCTCGTCGCGTCGCCGCCGGCCCTACCACCTCCTCCGCTGCCGCCCTCGTCGCAACTGCCTCCCCCTCACCGCAGCCGCCGCCTCCTCCACCGCCGCCCCCGCCGCTGCAGCCGCCGCCGCAAAATTCGCGGGTCAGCGCGCGGGGCCGCTTGGCTCCGCTCCGCCCCGCGAGTCGCTGGGCGCGCCGCGAGGAGGCGCGCGGCCCGCGCACAAAGCTTTATGAAATTGTCAAGTCGGCCGTTTCTTTGTGCAGCCGCTTCTGGGCCAAGGTCTCTCGCCCTCGCGGCCACGAGAGCTCGCTGCGGAGCACGCCCTCGCAATTGTATTTCGAGATCGCGCCCTCTGTAATTAAATCCGGAGCGTTCGAAGAGGCGACGGACGGAACAAGTGGGTTTGAAACGATTTTGCTTTGCTTTTTCTCGAGATGGAGTATTCGAATACGCAAATCCTGAAAAAGATTCTAAGTTCAAAAATTGAAGTCTTCACTGTATTGTTATCATTTTAATCTTGAGAATACTCTGCTTTTAAAATGTAGTGGTTCGTTTTGTTTTAAATATTTCAAAAAGATTTGTATTTTGAACATAATCTTATTTTATATTAAAGAACATTCAGAAAAAAGAAGAGGTAAATAAAAAAATTCTCATTGGCAACGACAAGGCAGTCTTTTGAGTTTACTCATTTAAAATCTGGTAAGCACCTGTACATAAGTGGTGCGCTAAGGACATTAGATGTTATCCTGTTTTCTGATGAAAATGGAATGCTCAAATTTTGAATGGGAAGATAGTTGTCCAGAGACTATCTCCTATCATTATCTTTTATGAATCCAAAATTGAGATTACAGGTATATATTTTTAAATAAAGAGTACCACGTGTAAGAGGGTAAAAAGTTCTCCCAAACCAAATGACGTGTGAGTGGTTACATTATAAGTCTAAGAGCAAAATTATATTTTTGAAAAGTTTTTCCGCCCCCGTCCCACTACCCACACCCCTCTATAGCCAAAAACTTCATTTTTTAATTTTTTTTCGACACCTTAACACCATTTTATGTGACTGAAATAATAAGATAAATAATAAAACAATTTGCACTATCAGAAAAATATATTTTGATATTTTCTCAGACCCAAATTCCAACACAAAATGTTTTTTGAAAGAAATAACAAAAAATATTTTTGATGGTGTCTTTAAACCATGGAATAGACTCAAAAAATACCAAACGTTCCTATTAAAACAAAAACTGTTGTGAATGTTTTCAGATTTTTTTCGATCGCTGAGCTTCAGTTAAAAAAATAAAAAACCATTTTCCCGCTTTTAAATCACTTTGACTTTAAATGTTTTTTGGAAATGACTGACACAGTTCCGTACATTTATTTTACTGCTTTTATACATTTGTATACATTGTTGTAGCACACAGTATTATTTTAATATTGGAATTTAGATACAAATTATCAATTTTTAAAATTCTATCTAATTCTTTGGATACGTATATCATACTCTGAGGAAAGACGATAGTACTTGACAGTTAGAGAAAATAATTCGGTCACAGGTGAAGGATAAGTGAAGATAAGGACATGTTAAACCCAGATTTACCAGACATGTTTTATTGTGTCATAGTACACCAATATAGACACCAAAACATTTAAACATCTCAGAACACTTCTGAATTTTTTCACTTATTTTAAATTCCTGGGCTATAGTTTAAAACAACAAGCCTTTTGTAGTCAAGTACTTGGCTGCCCAATAGACGCCGCGTGCTAGGCACCTGCGACCTTGCACCAGGAGGAAGGTCACACAATGGTGGCTGAAACGTAGGTAACTGTGCCTAGGACGCGGCATTTCCCGCACAGCTAAATAGTTACTGACTCCGGCAGCGAAAGCCTATGTTCTCACATCTGCAGATGTTTCAGACTAAAGAAAAGTTGTATTTTTCTTACCTAAGAATTTATTCTTTTGTACGTATAAATAAGTATATACTATGTAGACTCTGGGAAAACTCTGTCCTTTGTAAATAATTATTGTATGGAAACTGAAAATTCATTTAATTTAGCACCAACTACGAACACCCATCCCCCGAAATGTGATTTGCAGAATTAAGAACCCGGTACTGTGCGAGAAATTTTACTGTGAAAGATCATTTCAGTATTTTCCTTCAATTTAATTTTACATTGATTTGGTGTTCTCTTTCCTGTCTATATATGCTATGGAGAAGAGACACCCAAAAGAAATAAATATGCAAAATTGTAAAAAAGGACGATCATAAAAGTGGTATTTCGTCCTCCAAAACACGTCATCTTCAGAATTTACTTGTCCTCAAAATACGTCGTGTCCCCACGAGACACTCAAACCTGGTGTAAAGGCCAAAGAGGCCTAGAATTTTCCAAGTTATTCGCAATTATAATGTGTGTTGCAATCATCTTTTTTGTATGTCATAATCTACAAACATTTATTTTTTGAAATCTTTTGGACGCAGAATGGGGTGTAATTCTCAATCTACCAGTATCATATTTTCACGATTTTGTGTCGATGGTTTCTTATAAACTACCAAACACTATCGTCTTTCCTGAGCGTATGATGTATTTATGCAAAGGATTAGAAAGATTTCAAACAATGATAATTTGTAAGTTAATTCCACAATTAAAATATTATTGGGTGCTACAATAATGTTTACAAATGTATAAAAAGCACTAAAACATGTGCAGAGAACTGTGGCAGCAATTTTCAAAGTATATTTAAAGTCAAGGTGATTTAACAGCGGGAAAATGGTTTTTATTTCTTTAACTGCAGCCCTGCTGTTGAAACTAATCTAAAAAAAATCACAATAATTTGTGTGTTAAGAGGAACGTTGTGTATTTTTCGAGCCTGTTCCATGGTTTCAAGACCCAACAATTTTTTTGTTATTTTTAAAACATTTTTGTGTTAAAATTTGGGTTTGAGAAAAATCAAAAAATATTTTTCGGATAGTACAAATTGTTTTATTATTTATCATATTTTTTAATCAGATAAAATGGAGTTAAGTTGTCGAAAATGTTTAAAAAAACATTTTTGGCTGTAGAGGGGTGTGGGTGTGGGACGGAGGCTATGAAACCTTTTGAACATATTATTTATGTTAGAATTATAATGTAACCACTCATAAATCATCATCTCAAGTGTACGACACTCCCACTATGACCTGACAATTCCTTTATCCAAATGACAAATTTATCCATCGCCTTCAGCACATCTATATCCCACTAGGCCCCACGTGCGCCCTCAGAAGCCTCATCCCCTCAATCTCAATATTTCAGCGGCAAATATGCAGCGGAACATTCCCAGACAAAACGTGTAAAAAATATTCTCAATGGCACTCATTCCACAGGTCTGTAGAGATAGTCTGATTCGGGCTTAAGGAAAAGTGAAGGACACCAAAGCGGCCACAACACTAAGATAAAAATATTTACTAACATGGTGGCAAGGGAATTTCAGATAACAACGGACGGCGTTTTCACAGTAATAAATGGATTTAATGAATATTTTGTTTCACTTTACTTTTATCAATATTCCGCTCTCTGAACGCAAATATTCATTTGGAAACATGTCGGTTTAAATTTTCATTTTAAAATACATTTATTGCTTTATTACGTAGAACATCTCGCATCTCAACTAAGTTGAGAGTCAATAAGACAATAATGACTCTAAGCTGCGCTCTGAGAAAAAACAAGTTTGTTTAAAATGTATGTTGTTTTAGAAACGTGGTCTTCGTACTAAGGCAACATAAACTACGAAATACGAAGATGCACTAATGTCTCGTCATCAATGAAATCATATCCTGGTCCTGTACATTCAACGTTTAGTATACACATATTGTAACGTACACTCTTCTCGAACTCCGAAATCCTATCCCCACTAGCTAGCTTGAAGAAAACGATTCACTACCACTTGAACATGGCGAACGATTATTTGAAAGTCCTACTAACGAAATAACTTAATTTCCGACCAACATTCTCTCGTTACACTAACGCTAATATTTTCAGCTCAGCTCTGCCCCTCTGCAACGATATTAATCGCATTGCCCACCATCCCTGTACAAAAGCCGCGCAAAATTCTTCCTCAATAACGTCGCTTCCTTCATCAGCCTGGTTCTGAGCCGGTGGCCGGCCGGGCCACGGCTTCGCATCGACCACCCGACTTCCGCGATACCATTCCGGCAGAGGTGCGCTCTAGCGGGCCTGCCCTGAATTAGCGGCGCCTTTGGGGCGCGCGGGCTGCGGCGCGGCGCGGCGCGGGTGGCGGGGCGGGCGGGGCGTGGCGGGGCGTGGCGGGGCGGGGCGGGGCGGGGCGGGACGGGGCGGGGCGGGGCGGGGTGGCGGCGCGGCGCGGGGCGGCGCGGCTGGGCAGGGCGGGGCGGGGCGGGGTGGAGCGGGGCGGAGCGGGGTCGGTGGTGCGGTGGTTGGGCGCGGTCGCGCGGGGCGAGGGCACGCGGAGGGAGTCCGAGGGGGGCAGGAGGAGGGGGCAGGGGGGCGGCGAAGGCGCAATCAGCGCACACCCGCGCGGTGTGTCGCCGGTATCGCCGCCCCGACCCACCCTAATTGCGCCCGAGTACTCCCTGCATATATACATACCCGCAGAGATCCGCGATGATTAACTTCGCTACGGGAGCAATTTGCATGATCAAACCGCCAAGTTTATAGGGTGGCGCAATGAATATTAATCTCTTGTAAATAGCTCCTAAGTTTTCTGTTACAGACAACGCTGCCTGGCGCGACTCGGGGATGAAACTATTTGCTTGTAATGGAATCTTAGCTTGTCGGGCATTACGTACAGATTCGGTTGCTTAAAGGTGATTTACGAGGACTAAACGAAGGTACAAATGAATTTGTGCCCCGGAAACTGTTTAATTACTCGCTAAGAAATACAATTCTGCTTCGCGGTGTTCCGAGTCCCATGGGCATTCTCTGCGTTGAGTTCTGGAGAATCGCGTCTGTGGTGAGTAGGCCACGTTTGCTTGAGTATAATC
Source organism: Teleogryllus occipitalis (assembly GCA_011170035.1). Taxonomy (NCBI): domain Eukaryota; kingdom Metazoa; phylum Arthropoda; class Insecta; order Orthoptera; family Gryllidae; genus Teleogryllus; species Teleogryllus occipitalis. Next base: position 129,958 of record BLKR01000570.1, read on the forward strand.
ATTTTATATGTACAGCGGAATGCCAAATATATTTAAAATTAGAAAAGAAAACTCGAAATCGGTTAAATCAATCCATTACGGTTTTGACTGAAGGAAAATCGTTGATATCTCCAAAAACAACATTCTGAAGTATCCTGAAAAGTTTGGGCCATCAACGATAATTGCGCGTTCTAAGAGATAAGTTAAAAACAAGGTTCGTTATGTCATTAGCTCTAAAACATTAAAAGTAGGACAGTTGGGACTTAATGCAAACAGATTTGGAGCCCCCAGTAGCCAATCCAATATCCAAATCATCCAAAGATTTCACTATTAAGGAACAGTGCTTGGTACTTTCGAAATGAGGTGATTTAGAGTGAATTTAAATTGCGAACAGTCAACTAAGAAAAACTTATGGTTGTTAATATGTTAGAAATTGGAATGTCATATCAATACTTTAGCCTTAAATATATTAGATAAAAATGTGTTAGATAGAAATAAGACATCTTAAAAAAACTGAAGCCTATTGTTTCGTCCTAAAAACTTTGAAGTGTTGTTATACACGTATAAACTGTATTAAAGGAGAGATACCAATGAATATCTTCTTCACTCAATGTTAATTATATGAGTTAACAAATTTATTTTCATTCATTTTCAATGTTCATTCAGTTGTTTAGAATGTGCGGATTAATAAACCGACTAGAACATATTATTATGCTGTGGATTACAGTAAAACATGAAAAAAGGCCATATTTATTTAAACATTTTTATGTTAAAATGTATTTGAAGAGTAATGTTATTCATCTCCATTTTTGATATAGAATAAAGACTATTTCCAAGACGTTTTCATGTAAGTGTAGTACGCAAGTATATTAATTTTGAAAATTATACACACATAGAAAAGTAATTATTGGACAAACAATTTCTTTTAGATGTTGCTTTTAACTGTCGAACTCAATACGTCTCTTAACTGAACTGAATTTTCAAACTTAGTTACACTCGTATCCATTCACTTGAATAATATTAAATTGAATTGTATCTTTGATATAAGGTGTTCTATCAAATATTTTTTACTTACAAATCATGATTTCTCTGCATCATTTGTTCTCCAGAATTTTCGAGTACTTACCTGAAAAGAAAGAAAAATCAATTAAAACACACTTTTCATACGACCCAATAAACAAGCTTGTTGAAACACAATCATAAAGAAACCCATTTTACTCATTTAAGTGCTGCAGTAGAGACGTGGAAACCAAAATTAAATGAAGATGAGAAACAGTAATATGAATATTTGAATCATCGAATATGAAAATATTTCTGTGTTCCGAGAGAAGAAGAAACTCTTAATTTTCTAAAAATCTTAGTGTCTAATCTAAATCTATTTGTTTTTTCTTTGTTATTATACGTCATTTCTTAGATTCTGTTCAATTAATTAGAGTTATCGTGTTTTCAAGTTAATCACAGATTTAAATCATTTAAGAAATATTGACCGCATATTACTTCGTCAGCGAGTGCAGGAATACAAGGATCTTACTCACACATTGTGATATACATTACGAGGAAATTAATACACCAATATCTTTCTTCAGTAAAATTCTTAGTATCTACTTAGTATGGTAACTGAAGGATTTTTATTCAAGAAGTTAAATGATTTTTTTATTTATCTAAATACAATTCCGTAATGTATGTAATTTTCTAAATCATAATGCTCGCAATTTTTGTCATATCACAGGAAAGTGACCCGCTCATTTGAAATTGTATACTGTCAGGTATCATCGTGCTCTGAAAATTTCTTCAACAGCTCAATAGTTTGGGTAATGCAAGAAATTATGCGCCAACGAATACCACCGTAAAGAAATATTATTTTCCCAAGAACTGCGTAGGTGGCCATTCATTTGAGGAAAAACAAATGAGCTTGTGCAATAAAAGGTAGATTTTGAGATAAAAGAACTTATATCGACAAAACGTTGGCCAGAAGTACTCACTAAGTACAAAAATTGAGTGCTTTCGGGTTTTAAGACGCCGCGAAAAAAATACGACGACAAAATAATCTCCCGAACATACATTGAATGTCGGCTGAGATATATTGTCGGCTGAGTACCCTACTGCGACGAAGTCCTTATGTTCTTAAGCTCTAAAAGCCGTAAAAATGGTAATTAAAGCGTTCATTTATAACGACTCGTCGTCCCGGGTTCATTACAATCTAAACATTTAACATCTTTGGTTTGAAAATGGAAGGAATTAACTTGTAACACAGCAAATTGAGACGTACGCAACGCTTTTATATGTTTTATGGATATACATTTCTTAAAATGCAAAGACCAAACTAAAAGAAAACTACAGGCATGGTGTAGATTTTTGAAAACGCAAATCACTTTCCTAAGAAAACATTCTCCTTTGTACTATTCATAGTTCAGAAATTTACGAAGTTGTACTGTTTCTATGGAATCTATAATAATATTTCTAGACACAATACTTTAAGAAATGTATTCATTTCAGTATTAAGCTCCTTGATATTTACAAAACTCTTAGATGTAACAACGAAAAACTTTCTGAAGACTATTGTGCAAGAAGTGTGATGCTAAAAAATTGTCACATGTTAGGTGAAAATATTAGGGAGAAGAAACGCAGCATTTTTCTGAAAAGTAAAATTGCTGAAAACTCCATTGAATATATTTGTTATGCCCAGAAAAATACATTGACATGTAAATCACCAACAAACTTTTATTATTCACATCTTACAAGCCAAATTCCAAATCGTACCAATACAATGCTCACAACTCTGTATACCAGAAGATGTCAAACAAAGCAAGCACGGTTGATGTCGTCAGGAGATTTACCAGTACAAGCCAAAGTAACAATATCCAATTGGAACCATCAATATATGGAAGGACGGTCAGCGTAGAAACAATTGCAGGAGCTCTATCTTAATAGAGAACTACTACGCTGTCGCCTTATTCCGTCTCCTTTGCCTTCGTCGCCCCTTATATATGCTATGCGACGGAGACTCGCTCCTGCCTGTAGCTCCTACCAGAGATTCGCTCCTGCCCCTGGTTACGGTGGCTGCTTTTGCCGCCACTAATGCCTATGGCGCGCGCCTAAGGAGCAATGCCTATGGCCCGACCAATTTGAATCACTATATATAACCATAATAACATTTTCATTGTAGTTAGTTAGAACCGTTTCTGACCCAATATATTTATTTTTCAAACCGGGAGCGGTAGCTTAGTACATTAACTGATATCACTGCAGCGCCTCTGACCGGGAGGTCCTAGGTTCGAGTCCTGACGGCGACAGGACTTTCGACACTAGCTTTTCAGCTAGGTCAAATTGAGTCGTGGAGAATTCTAGCGGCCGGCTGCTATGATCGGTAATTTTCCGTGGTTTCTCCGATCAACACCAGGCGAATGCCGGAGCAGTACCCTAACAAACGGGCCACGGACCGCGCGCGATCTTCCTTGTCCTATCCCCTCCCCTTTCACACACACACACTTACACTAACATGCACTATTCCGGGAGATCGGTCGGGAGCTTAGAGCTTGTCCCGGCTGGGGCGGTGCCCCGCTGGTGGGAGAGTCCTGGTTAGGGGGAAACCCCACTAGCCGACGGTAGGTCCGCGCCGGATCTTGCCATCCAGCGGGGGAAGATCGCCACAATCTCCCGAGAAAAAAAAACATGCTCTACACTAACGGGACTAATGACCAAAGCAGTTGACGCGCCCGGAAACACGAAAAAATCAATCAATTTTTTTCAATGTAATTAAAAATTAATTTGAATACATTACTAATATTTAATTAATCCATTAACTGTCTTCATCTCTATCTACGGATAGCATCTCGCATATTAATTCTGCGCGGATAACCAAAATACTGATCGTTGGCCAGCTTGGGTTCGGTCAGACAGTTTGCTACCCTGCTCAAACGCTCTACCTGCCTGGGCCGGTTGCTAAGATACGACCTCCACGTGGGCGGTGCACTGGCCGAGCTGCGGGTGCTATTTTCCTCGGGTGCATCTCCATTACAGACGGTATCTGCGCAAAATAACGCGCCGCCCTATTAGAGGCGTCGTGTCGCTCGCCCCCGCCCAGGGCCTATATTTAACCTTCACCCTTGACCGAAAGGAAGCTGCGAGGCTATCTCCCGCTGCGAGGACGTACGGGCGACGTCACCGCTTAGTCATACGCTTCCCCTCGCGCCTTATCTTTACGAGGTCTAAGTGCAGGCTGCTAACCTCCTCCCGGCCGCGCTCGCTTTCACTTCTTCGCACGTTGCTTTGCTTCGCGAGATCCTCCTGCACTCGTTTCCTTATTTTGGTATTGAATTCGGTTCTTTCTTCTTCCTCCTCCCCCATTATTTCTTTCTCCCCTTGTCTCCATCATACCTCTCTGCCTCTCTGTCTCTCTCTGTCTCTGTCTCTCACTGTCTCTCACTGTCTCTCTCTGTCTCTCTCTGTCTCTCTCTGTCTCTCTCTGTCTCTCTCTGTCTCTCTCTGTCTCTCTCTGTCTCCCTGTCTCCGTCTCCCTCTGTCTCTCTCTCCCCGTCTCTCTCCCTGTCTCTCTCTGCATCTTTCTGTATCTCCCTCTGTGACTCTCTCTTTCTCTCATTGTCGCTATTATTTCTTCTTCCATCACCCATCATCTTTCCGATTCTTCATCAGATCCATCTTATCCTTCTTTGCCTTCTCTAATACATACCGTTTCTATCACACGTTATGCTCTTTATTTCTCCTTCAATAACCACCCTGCATTTTTCTTTTATTTTATATTTTTCAACTCCTTTCCTTCCTTTTTCCACTGGTATATTTCTTTCCTATCCATTACCGCTCTTCCCGTATTCTCCATATTTGCCGTCCTTTATCATTCCTCACTCTTACTCTCATCTTCCATTCGCTTCCATTATTTCCATTTTCCCCATTTCCAATTGCCCTTTTCAGGTCCTCCTATTAGTCCTCTGACTCCCTCATTTCCTCTCCTGTTTTCCTTCCCTTTCTCCGCGAGCCTTCTCGAGGCCTGAGCTGGGGTGCGGTGGGGTGGGCGGCGTCCTGCTCGGTGTCTGAGGCGCTGCGCGTGCTATTTCGGTGGGCGAATTATAAGATCTGATAGCGCGAGAGGGATTGCGCGCCGCGGGGGCCCGTGTTCGATGCCAGGTGGCGACGGCCGCCGCGAGGCCCCAAGGGCCACGCGCCCTCCTGCCCTGTTCAACACGCGTTCGCTTCGCACGGGACGCGCCGCCAATTGTTTCTAAGTGCGCTGCCACAAATCTTACGCAGAGAAATGCGGTAACGTAAGTGTAACAGCATGCACTCACGGGCAGGCCTCTCTTGGTCCGCCATTTGAGTCAAGTGAGATGCCATTAGATGTGTCTCGACCTTCTGGAATGAAACTGATCGTTTTCCCGGATCCTTTCGGACCGTTCTAAGCGATTTCTCGAAAAAAGTATTTTTGGAAGTTGCAAAGTATGTATATAAATGATCTGTAGATTGTTTCTTGGTCATACGAGTTTGATTTGATTCATATTGTCAAAGAACGGTAAAAACTGTATATATGGAGAAATACAATCGATTTGTCGCTCTTCTTATCCGGATTGTTCCAGGAAAAGTATCAGGAAATAAACGTGTGTGTTTGATTTATCATACAGACGATAATTAAAGCTGATTTTGTAATGAAACATTCATTTATGAAAATACATTTTTTATAATAATATAATTTTTATTGTGTCTATGCCCGGATTTGGATGACCCAGGCTACAACATGTTAACTTTTATTTTTAATACGGATTTTCATAGCACAAATAATTCTCAATATGAGCTAGAGGGGCGTCTCTAAGATAGTTGTGTAACTAAGGAATTTCCTATTATTTTTTAATAGCAACAAGAGACGGAAAAAGGAAAAAGTTTTGTCAACTTTATTTTCACAGAAGAGCAACGTTGCCGCTGGCAGTAAGTTGTAAGTTTGGAGAAAATAACAAACAGTCCTTCGATAAATGCTGCCACAAATTAAGTTATTTGAATGTTTAATTGAAAGACAAAATCTTATTTGAGTAGATGAAGAGCCAATTGAAAGCGACAATAATACGAGGTTTACTTTCAAATTAAAGACAAAATAATGCATTCCTTGATAAGGCGGGCTTAACAAGATTTTTAAAACATTCAATTGTAAGCTCGCAATAAAAGAAAAGTCATTAAATAATTTTGGACAACATTCAATGGGTGATGAATCAATCGTCTAGTGTTTTAAAATTTTCAGCTCGTTCCGTATTATCACTGAAAAAATAATTTTCATATTTTGAGGTGATATATGACTTTTGCAATAACCCATGGGATTTACACATTCTGTTAAACAATACTCTAAAAAGGCCTTTTAAACTATACCTAATATGCGTAAAATTTTACACCTATAAATGAAGAGTCAATGGTAGAACTACTGAAATACCGCAAAAGAAAACAATTATGTAGCATTAAATATGAAGAACTGAATGGAAAGATTCGTTATGTATCTCCCGGAAAAGTCAATAGAAACACCTTTCTAAAAATGAATTTATGATTTAAATGCAATTGATGGGCATGTCTCAATTTACAGAATATGAGAGACAAAATTGATGTGAAGGATGACATGCGAGCTAAATTCTAGACGACACCAATAAATCTGAGATGATTACATCTGTACAAGAATGATTCACTTACGGTGATTGATGTTATGCAAATTACATTTATTTGAAACATTGAAAACTACGAATATTTTGTAAAGGTATAGCTTAGGTAATTTTGTTTGTGAGCCCCGTTTCAGGGATCTTATTATCTTACTGATACAGCATCTAATCTACATTGAAAACTCGAAGCTGACTAATATCAGCAATCAAGCTGACAAAGTTATCAAATACTTCATGAATTAATATCTTCTCGTCAGCAAATTCTCATTTATGGACGCCTTTTAAATTAATATATCACAAAAATAAATATTAGTAAATCTTCGCCTTTGTCCCATGTCCATTTCACTAAGATAACTCCCATGAATTCTATTGGCAAGCCACAGAAAAAAAAAAACCAACATGTTAATTAACCACTGGGCTCTCTTATTCAATCTGTTGCGTATTATCACCTCAAGATCAATTCCGTCGGCCAAAAGTCAATATTATTTCATTAGCAAATGCTCATCGATCGATTCTCATCAATCGATTCTTATCGATCGATCGCACCAGTCAGTGAGCGAATAAACCTGATGTTTATCTCAATTTAAAACACATATTATGATGGTCTGAAATTACTTTTTCAAAACATTACTTAGATATACAAGAAAATTGATTTTATTTAACATTTCTTATCCTTATCATTTACCCTTCGTTGTGAGAAATTATTAAATTATTTTCAGTTCACGAAATCCATGATGTTATTCGAAATATCGTTGCTAACAAAGTACTCATCAAACGGCACGAATGATTCTTCTAATCAGTTCAAATCCACTTGAAGACGCGAAGGTCCTATGCCTCCCATGACACCTTCCACCACAACCTTCGGTCGAACACCACACGCATGTCACCCCAGCTGCTCACGTGAAGGGACGTAAAGTCAGCACTTCGCAACAAGGAAGTTAAAGATGACAGGATAGAGTTATCTAAACGTTTTCGTCAGATATAGAGAAATGAAATATATAAATGAATGTGACATAAAGTTTGTTATTTGTTTTCTGTAAGAAAATAAAGTTGAGAGACAATATATTTTTTACTGTTATTTCTTCTTCTTCTTCTTCTTCTTCTTATTATTATTATTATTATTATTATTATTATTATTATTATTATTATTATTATTACGTGCTGACTCATCAACTGAATGCCACATCCATCAATCTAAACCATCAGTCATGATGCCACAAATTAGAGGCAATTACTCAGGCACGTACTCGAGCTGTACGGCTTGCTACCAATGCCGTCTACATTAAGTATAGAGTATATGAGAAATCAAACATCCATCATAAATAACTACATATGTAAATAAATAAATACAGTGAAATAAATATTGTAAAGAGAAAATAATTTGGAACCTCGTTATCGAATCTGCCGTCTCTCATGATACATCTAGATTTCTCGTCAATCCCATTCGCACCTCTACGTAGCCTCCCAGCCACACGCCCCTTGTCTCCATCGGATGTGCGCAATTGTGATTCGAGGCGGTGGCGGCGGCGCCGCGCCCAAGACAATAACCCGGCGGCGGGCGCACAAAGCGCTAAAAGTTTGCAATTGTAGCAGGTACACCCGCGAGCGAGCGAGCGAGCGAGCGAGCACGGGCGGGCGGGCGGCTGTTATGTACACCGGCGCTCGCTGAATGCTCCGCGCCACACCCCCCGCCCCGGCCGCGAAGCGCGAAGGGGGGCCGTAAAGGCCAAACAAATCCTCTTCCGGTATGGTTACGGTTCCATTTATCCGCGCGCCGCCATTGTGCGCCAACGAGCGCTTCCTCGGGGAAGTTGCCTCCCCGCGGAGGGGCAACGGAGGGGAAGGGAGGGGAGGACACAGGCGGCCGACGGCTGCAGATGCTCACCTGATAGAGGTAGGAGAACAGGGCTGCGCCGAGCAAGTGATGGAGTACTTCTCTGCAAACTCACGAGCATGCTATGGAATAATTTATAAGGGGTGCGTTCCTTTTTTTCTGTCTCTGCATGGGTAAAAACACATTTTGCAGAATTTTTACAAGGTTGAATATTTCAAGTTATTTGACTATTAAATTCAGGCTCCATTTTGTGGTGAGCGGGGTAAATTTTACAAATAAACAAAAAATATGAGTCCTACGAAGTCTGTAAAAAGCTACTACAGTGTAAGGCACTTTCCGTATATAGTCTTTTAAAAATAATGATAAATTAGAAGTGTACGAATAATGAAATTTTAACTTACAGCATACTGCAAAGTAGCCCTTTGTAGTTCGCACTTTTCCTAGAACTCAGTGGAAAACAATGTGATAATTCAAATAACTAAAACGAAATATGAATTATTTCTAACAGAACGCATCTTCAGGAGATGGAGTTTTATTCCGAGAAAATCCCAACGAAATTCCAACAATAGTTTGAAGAACAAGAAGACTCCAGATACAATAACAGTGCAATGCGTACGAATACTACTCTGATGAAATAAATGTTGGGTTGGGAAAAGAAATGCCAGGAAGACAGTAGACAGATCTTAATTGCCATAAAAATACTCTAAAATAAATATAAATGGCATGACGGAAGCCTGAAAGTAAAATGTTACGAATTATTATTAATATAAAAATCAATGTTTGTGTGGTTGCTCGTATTTTATGCGCTGCCATATCGTTCATACGATTGCGATAAAACTGTGTCAACTTTTCACTTGCACTTGCGCGAAAAATAAAATTTTAGTACAATGAGAATGTGCGTTTGTCTGTCGCACAGACGCGCGTTGATGCTATTCTGTGTATAAGCTGACTCAAGCGCCCCTGAATAGAAGGTATATGCAACCCGCCGTACCCTCAAGTATTGAGCGCCTGTTTGCTGCATATTCTGCCCCTGCGTTTGTGAACCATCGAACGGAAGAACTAATTGAAAGTTATTCCGGACTAGTAAATCAAATTTCCCTAAGACAGTGTCATAGCGAATGCATGCCCAAACTGAAGAGACAGACAGAGAGAGAGAGAGAAAGAGGGAGAGAAAGAGAGAGAAAGAGAGAAAATGCGAGAGAGAAAGCGAGAGAAAAAGCGAGAGAAAGAGAGAGAGAGAGAGCGTTTTAACAATAGGATACTTGACAACCATGTCCAAACCAGGACATAGAACAAACCCATGCACGCGAGAAAGTCTTTCATCTGTTAAAATTTTTATAGAACGTAGCGTAAAACGTGACCAAACGTAACAATTACGTAATCAGTAGTATGTGAATTATAATACGTTACAATAGTGAAGTATTGCCTCATCCACTAGTTTTTAATAAGAATAGGAAAAGACTAATTAAAGGAAGTATAGTTTGAATTAAGTTTAAAAGTACTGTAAGTATGTGAATAAATGTTAATATTAATAAATGAGAAAATAGGACTATTTAAAATAAGTAGCAGGTAGTGAAAAAGGCGTGGCAAAGGTCCCAGCGTTCAATGAAACTAGTGGTGCTGAAACAGCACATACTTTCTCGCACGTATTTTCCCGCAGAATTACGCAAAAGTGCTCATATTAAAAATAGATATTTGACTTCCTTTTTAAAATCTATCGTTATGGAACAGATTTTATTAAGGAAAAAGCTCTATATTTATATTTTAGTTGTTTGAAGGCTCTGTAAAAATTTGAACTTTTGCAATTTTCGATAATTTAGGATTTTCAACGAACATGAGACCTGCACCATCCTTTTAAATGCCCTTCACACTATCCAACAACAAAATTTAATCAAATTCGATGGAACTATTTTTTGGCCAATTTTGAAAATGTCCCAGGAGCTTAACGTAAAGTACCCCTCAAAATTAAACTATCAGTTTCAAATTCAAGGAACCGCGACACTAGCCACATCGATTGAGGAATATCAAATTTGGAGAAAATAGGCTGTACGATTTACTAACGTTCTTCACAGACGGACATGAGCCAGAAAACATAGATTCTGTCTACATCACGTTTTAGAGGATGTGTTCTAAATTTAGCAACTGGATTTACCCAGTTTTTGGTTACCAGCGCTCTGTAACACGTTTTTCTGACCAAAATTCGAAGTGTTTTGTCCATTACTACACAACTTTCTTTCTACCTCGTGGCGAGAAAGCAAAATGGAGTCCTCGCTGCAGCAGGTGGGGAGGGCTCAAAGTGTTCAAGATGCAACTGGTAGCAACGAAATTGTTAGGGCGCTTAACTGAAGAGGCAGGCAGAGGCATCGGAAGTGAAACAGAATGAAAAGAATATGTTTCTCACATGCTTGGGAAGACTGCAAGGGAATACGGCCGAAAAGGAAATAGTCCTGGTGGACCGATAAAGAAGAAGATAGGCACATGTTCCAAAATCATGTGTTCGACCCCTAGATAAAACTAATCAAATATCACTTAATTCTTCAACTTCATGCCACCTGGATGTAGTATTTGTGTTAAATATAGTAAAGAAGAGTGAATTCTAACCTTATAGAGAAAGGGAATGATGGATAAAGAGAAGGGACAGGGGGACCACGATACCCGCCCGCCCAAACCAATTTTGTTTTCTTGAAATTTTATTGACTCTGTCGAAAATAATTACCACAGGTCTCATCTGACTCAAATACTTTTTTGATAATGAATATACTCATACATTGTTTATTTCAAGCTTGCAAAAAAAGTGTTTCCAAAATATGTATGGGTATGCCGAACTAAAATTTCTTTCCCAAGATACTTTCTGGCCCTGGAGCAGGGAACGCTGATGAAAACATGACCATTTAATGCAAAATCTGTGAAAAACGGACGTATTGCCCGCAGCCATCACCGGTTGGTAGCTGCAACGAAGGATCTAGGATACTACACCGAAGGCACGACCAGAGGCAGCGAAAGGTGCGCGGGGGGATGCGAATTTTGCCCCCTGCCTCCCCCTTCGCCTCCTGCGCCCTCCAAAGCTCCCCCGCACGGGAAGTCGTCTTCCGCACCGCGTAAGAACAATGGCTGCATTCACCAGCACAACGCGGCATGTGGCGTGTATGCTGCGCTCACCCTCCTGACGTACAGCTGTGCATCTCTGTTCACCCCGCATTCATTGTGACCTAGTTTGGGCTTATTTCTCACCTGTCAATACGTCAGACAATCTTAATAATTAATTCATGTTATATCAAATATTGAAATGCCTATGATGCGCAGCAATATCCTCTCCTGTATTATTTCACTAGTATAGATACGTTTCGTGCCTCTCACGCGAAACCACTCTTTATAAATAAAAAAAAATAGAAAGAAATTTAGTATCTAAAGAAAAATAATTTTATGGAGACTTGAATTGAACTTCACTTTTCAAAATATAAAAGAGTTGTTGAAAAATAACATCTATCATCATGAAACAGAGAACTGATGTTGGAAAATACTTTTTTGTAAATAGGACTATTGAGTGATGGAATAGCTTGCCTGGAGCACTAATGGCGACTTTTCCCAAAAACATTAACACTTTTAGGTTAAAATTAAATTCTAATAATAGTGTAAGCGATTGAATCAGTAGCCTGTGAAGGGCCTCTGCATTTAGTAGGCATGCCTTAAATGGAGTAATTTTGTTGTGTGTATTGAATTGAATGTGTTTTTAATATTCATTACATTATGATATTAGATGTATAGTAAGTGTAAAGAATTTGCCACCGGGCTTAATGCTCAAAGCAAATTAAATAAATTGTCTATCTATCTATCTATCTATCTATCTATCTATCTATCTATCTATCTATCTATCTATCTATCTATCTATCTATCTATCTATCTATCTATATCTATCTATCTATCTATCTATCTATCTATCTATCTATCTATATCTATCTATCTATCTATCTATCTATCTATCTATCTATCTATCTATCTATCTATCTATCTATCTATCTATCTATCTATCTATCTATCTATCTAAATATTAATGTCAAATGCAATCCGCAACACTCAGGCAGTGTTGTTGACACAATAGTTATGTAACTCCAAAACGAAGTGTTCTGGGCAGTAAAACCTGGAAAAATATTCCTCACACGTAATCTACAGCATGATTTATTTTTTTGGACATTATACTAAATTTTTGCTACTTCGGCGCTTCTGCAACTGTATATTAAATTTTAAGGAAGTGTTGTGAATTGCTCCAAGAACATTTGATTATAATAGTGAATACCTTTTTATAAAAAAATGTTCCAAATATCAATTGCATGTTTTTTATTTTTATTTGGTATTCTGTAAATACACTGGATGTTTCTTTTATACGCCTTTGAACCAACAACACATATCTTTAACAACTTTCCCCCTTAACATGGAAATGAAACGATAGGAAAGAGGGTATGTTTTAACATGCAAGAGCTCTCGCACGAGTACGCTTTTCAAAACTTATGTTTGTTTTTCTACTAGTCTTAATTGAAGAAAAGTATATGAATGTAATACTGAAAATAGTACTACTACAATAAATGAAAGAACAGTAACATTTGAGCATTGTCACACTCTCATTACTAGTCTTTTTTGACACCTAATAATAATTGTAAATAACCGAACAAAATATAAACAGACCTCTCGTTTCTTATGTTCGACCTACTTGCTGTGGGACGCTCGAGACAAACTTTCACATCTTCACCGACAGGACCAACACACTCTCGTGTTAAATTAAGCAGTACATGCGAGTCATGGCCCTATCACGAAAGTTTTGAATTTCAGTCGCCAGACACTTTAAATGATTCAATCCCTCAAACCTGAATAACTTACTTCGCCCTGCATATTTACTCTGGTTTATTCTCTTGCCCTGTCCAACACCAAAGGGATAATTTTCTTTTCACAATTGCTCAGTCAAAAGCTTATCTTATCGGTCCGAACGCATCGATTGTGCGTCTTTCGTTTCCTTAACCGGCGTCTTCATTGCGCATCACCGCAACGTCTCCTTCATTTTCGCACCACTTCATTCCCGTCTCCATTTACTACTCATGTCTCCTCCTCAATCCTGTTTCCGATTTCGCCTCCGCTCCCACTCCGCCCTCGTTTCTACTTCAACTTCTCCTCCGCTCTCGCATCTCTTCATCCTCTTTTCTCTCCCCCCCCCCCCGTACCGCTCCAATCACACTTTCATTTGTCTCCCTTCGTCCCAACCCCCGCTCTCACCCCAAACTCTCATTGGTCCTCGCACCCGTTCGCCTCGACTCCCCGGTCCTCCCCTCCCCAGCCTCACTCCTGCAACCCTCTCAACTACTTCCCTTTCCCTCAACTACTTTTCCCTCCACCTCCACTGCTCCACCTTCCCCGTCTCCAGGGACCTCGACCCCACCCCATCTCCTTCCCCTCCTCTCCTCGCGGCCCCCTTAGCTGCCACTTCACCCGCACCAGACTCGCCCCCGCAACCCTCACAACCATTTTTGCTTTCTCGCTACGGGGAAGTGAGGACGTTATGTAAGGTTGTGCGAAAAAACGGCGAATTTTTGGCAGAAAAACCTTTTTACAGGACCTCGGTAACAAGAAAGTGGATAAATCCAGTTGAAAGTTTTAGAAAAGTTAGAAATCGTCTAACACGTGGTGTAATCAGAATACATGTTTTGTGGGTCCTTGATACCCAAAACTTGAATGACGGCAAAAGTCATTCACGGCGTTTGTGAACAATGCTAGCGGCTAAACCGCTCAGCCGAAGATCTCCAAAATTCAAAATCCCCAATCGCGCGACCTCTGGAATTCGAAACAGATATTTTAATTTGGGGGGTACTTTACATGAATCCCCTCCTCCTTCACTAACCCCGACTCTTCCTCGAAGGACCTCGACCCCGCCTCCATCTCCTCCTCCTTTCCTCGCGGCCGGTTTCTTCAAGCTCTTCCCACAGCTGCCACTTCGGCCGCGTCAGTCCCGCCCTCGCCCCCGCCACCGCGTCCGCCCCCCGCTGCCGCCCGGGGCGATGCGCCGCGCTGCTCTGCTCGCGCGCTTCTGCACCTGCGCCTGCTCCAACACTGCACACACCTCCCCCTCCCCTCCCCTCCCCTCCCCGCGCCGTGAATCGAGCGCCCCTTCCGGGAGATACCGCCTCTGAAACAGACAGGCGGCGCTCCGGGTGGCGGGGGCGGCAAGCGATGGCGAGCGCGCGTGGGTTGGCGTAGGCCAGGTGCAAGCACCCGAGAAGCAAGTGCACAAAATGAACAATAGGACAAGGGAAAGGTGGTCAAAAATGGTAAGAATGATTGTTTTTGCAGAGTAATCAGAGAAATACTGATGCAAACAATATCTAATAACTGATATAATTGATGGTAGGCTTGATGCAGTTGCCACCACTGAACGATAAAAGTAGAATTATAATGACTAGTTCTATTACAATATGATACGGGTCGCAAAATAGATAAAATCGATACGAAAAAATCTACTACAATTAAGATTAACTCTCCTAGAGAGAAGACGAAGAATTTTTCAATATTTCATGTTTGTTCGCAGAAATCGTTTACACCGACTTCTATTACAAGTTTTAATGGTAGTGGTCTTACATATACCAACATCTCCACCACTACTTAATGAATAAACATTCTACACTTTCCTCATTATAATTCAGCTTATTATAAGCACTCACCAAGTCTCTACATTAGGGGGAAAGTACTCAATATGTTTTCAAATGACAGAGTGTCTGTCAACAGTTAATGAATGTGAGGCTACGACGGGCAGGAGGACGAATAAATAGCTAGAAAGTTTGAAGAACTAACCAAACAATTGCCGTGAGTATCGACAGGGATTCCTACTGACTCCGAGGACGTCGGCGCAACTTTCGACTTAGGAGCGTCAATTTCCAGTGTTGTCCCGATAACGAGACCAAGAAAAAATAACTTCCGGAAGGTGGATATCGATGATGACACAGTGATGGACCCTAATATATAAAAGAGGAGAGGAAGGACGGATAGAAAATTGACGTCGATTAACAGGGTCGCTGGCAATTTTCTGGCACACACACCAAAGAAAAAGAAAGTTTATAAAAGGAAAGGTTTGGAGAAGGAAGGTGTCGTTGAAGGCCACGAAGAAGAGTCGCCAGCAGGCCACAAAAGCCAACACGAAGTTTTCAAAAGGAACATGACAGTGAGGAAGGGACGGATTGTGCGGCTAGATACTCGCAGCCCACCGACCCCGTCAGGCACAATGAGATCGCGCGGTCGATGACGGAGCTGCCAGCATGTTTGCTTCTGAAGGTGCAAGACATGACAATGCAGGCGATAGGGCCGAGGGGGGGGAGGCTAAGTCAGGTGCGCGTGTTATCAGCGAATGACGCCACCAGCGAGGGGGGTGGGGGTGGAGCTCCTTTCGACGGAGCGCCGGCGCAGACAGCGCCTAACGAAATTAGCGGCACCGCAGCGAAACACTGGCACGCGGCACGAGAGCGCTTGCCTCCCACGCCGTTCCACACGCTCCCACCGGCCCTATCCCACCCGCTGCCCTTGATCATACTCTGATGCTCCCATCCAACGTCCGCCCCTCCCTTTCGACTCCTGCTGCTCCCACCTAACTCTTGCCGCTCCCGTCCAACCCCTGCCGATCCCACCTAACTCTTGCCGCTCCCGTCCAACCCCTGCCGATCCCATCCACCCCTGACCCTCCTGTCCATCCTCTGTCGCTCCCATCCAACCCTGGCCCCTCCCGTCCAACCCGTGCCGCCGCCATTCTAACCCTTCCGTTCCCATCTCATCCCCACCGCTGCAGTTCCACCGTCTAACCCATTCCCGGTAAATCGTATCGCGACTCCCGTCTAACTCTTGCCGATCCCGTCCATCATATGTTTCTCCCCTCCAACCTTTCTCCCTTTCGACTCCTGCTGCTCCCATTCAACCCTTGCCGCTCCCATCCAACTCCTGCAGATCCCGTCCACCACTGTCCCTCCCGTCCAACCTCTATCGCTCCCGTCCAACCCCGACCCCTCCCGTCCAACTCCTGCAGCTCTCATCCAACCCCTGCCGATCCTGTCCGCCACTGTCCCTCCCGTTCATCCTCGACCCCTCCCGTCCAACTCGTGCCGCTGCCATTCTAATCCTTCCGTACCCATCTCATCCCCGCCGCATTGTTCCACCGTCTAACCCACTCCCGCTTAACTCGTGTCGCCACTCCCGTCTAACCCTTGCCGATCCAATCCAACATCTGTTTCTCCCATCCAACCCCTGACTCTCCCGTCCAACCCTAATCCTTCTTTTCGACTTCTGCAGCTGCCGTCCAACCCCTCCCATCTAACCCCTGTCGTTCCCGGTCAACGCTCACACTCATTAGCTCCCTCTACGCTTTGGAGGTGTTGTCTACGCTCACGACTCCATCCACACCAATAATCGCATCAATGTCTCTAGTAATGGCTCCCCTCCGTGACACACAGTCTCCACATCATAAGTCTCCTCATCATGACTCTACATACGCCTCCTCTTGCCACCCTTCCCCAACGCCCACCCTCCACCAGCAGTACCTCCTTTTCCTGCTTCCTTTTAATCATCATCCACTCCTTCCTGATCTCCTCGTTCTTTTCCTCGCATTTCTCATACTTCTATTCTATCATGGCCTCATGAGCCACCGACAATACAAGTATGATGCATTTACAACGCTATTGCCAACGATATTCTGTCAGAGCCACGGCATCGTCTCCACATCCGTCGAATTCACCCCACCCGTCTGTATTTTCGCCACATACACCGTCACTTACACTTTCTTACATCTGTTCCCCCAACCTCCACTCAGACTCTAGTGTCCACTTTCTCAACTGACAATGCCAAAGCCACTCCCTCTGCCTCTTCAATACAATACCCCTTATTAAATATGCTCCTACTCCACGCGTTCTAAGTATTCAATTGCCTCAAGCACCCACAATGATACATTCTTCCTCACATTTACAATCTTTATTTTCATACCTTTTCAGCCATCGCTATTCACTTTGCCTTCTCTTTGCTGTTTCTACGCTACAACAAAGTTACCGACGCCGCCAATGGTTCTGTCTCTCCTTCTGCTTATATGTTCACATCTGTCATCACATTCCCCTTCACTTCATTTTCCGCTTAATTTCTGTATGACCCTCACAGTTACTGTGCCCTAGCAATTTACGCTTGGATATTTTGAGTAACCCCGTGGCATTTTGACCAGTGCTGCCGTCTCTATCATAGACTCCACCCTGCTGACTTGTCTTTGCCTCCGACAACCGCCACACATTCTTCATTGACTGCGCAATTACCATTTGCCAACTTCTTTTCATATTCTGCCTCCAACTCATCGACCATGCCGTCTCCTCCGCAATCTCTTCTCCTCATTCTCTTTTCTTCCCCTTTAATCTCTCCGTCAGCGCCGTCTCTTCCCCTGTCGACCCTTCCCTTGTCGAACACCACTGAGACTTGTCCCTCCCTCCACAACGGTTCAACCTCCCTTCCATTGGTGCAGTCCGCCCTGCTGATAACCTCGCTGCACCTCAGGCTGATCCGCGCTCAACCCTTTTATCAGCCGCTGACGAGACTGGCCAACTCCTCCCCCTCCACACAAAAGGTCCGAGACCAAAGAGACCAAACAAGCTCACCCAGTGAAGCGTCTCTCTAATTCTGAGAACACAAGGTTTGGTAAGCTGCCACGTTGCAACGCCACATCAAGAACAGACCACTCCCAAAGTGACTGGCAATTACAATGCAGTCGTTAGGCAGCATTTTTCAAAGCGCTGCCGAAAACAAGCAGGGGTATCTATTACTCTACTAGTAAAACATGACTATAGTTATTTTTTTTCTAATTAGTGTAATCAAGATACTATGTTTTTGATTGTGTATAAATAAATATTTTACATTTCACATCGTTTCACAAATTTTCTTTTTTAATGCCACATGTTAGTTGAACTTTGCCGTTCTAGGAAGAATTAGATTACTTTTCTTAAATCGAGAAAAACACATGTGAATACTGTTCCCCCTGCAGTTATTTTTAAAATCGTAAAAAAACAAATTGTAAATTTCACGGTGTTTTTTCGCAATTAAAAAAACAAAGGTAATGGCGCAATTCTGCCTTCGGATTCGGATTCAACGCGTCGATGTACACAGAGAAACACATGTCAAGTCCTTGGATCTGACAACCTTTTTTATTTTGTGTGCCTGCGTTATCAGTGCATTTCGAAAATACGTTTCATGGTCACCGCCCAATAAACTCGGAAAATAAATGTGGAATAAATCGGTATAATAAATCGGAAAAAGCACGTGGATGCAATTTAGGTTCGTAGGCGCTCTTGACTATGTGCCACAGCCCGCTTCTAGCGAAGGCCTCCCGCCGGTTTTCAACTAGCGTGAAGTGACCTTGGTCTCTCCCATCCGCCTCTCTCTACCCTCCCTTACATTTCGCTCTTGTGTCCCGCCCCCTTGCATCGCCAGAGCTCTGGACCCGCCCCTATGCCATCGCCCTCTCCCTCGCCCTGGCCCTGACCGGCGTCGCCCGCTGTCCAGCGGGCGGGGCGGGGAAGACAGAATGGGGCGGGGTAAAGTGGGCGGAGTGAGGCGGGGCGGGGCGAGACGGGGCGGGGCAGGGAGAGGCGGGGCGAGGCGGGGCGGGGCGGAACGGCGAGGAGCAGAGTGGGGCGGGGCAGAGCGGTGAGACGGGAAGAGGCGGGGAGGGGAGGTGCGGGGCGGAGTGTGGCGGGAAGAGGCGTGGCGGGAGGGGGCGGGATAGGGCGGGGCCGAGGGTCGACGCGCGCAGGAATGATGAATAATTTGCGTGCGCCAAGGTGCCGGGCTGCGCTGCATTAAGAGCCCCGGCGCACGGCCGGCGAGCCGTGAGGGGGTGAGCGGGGAAGAGACGGGCACAGCGTTGGGGAAATTGCGGCGGCCACTAAGTCGCTGCCATGGTCGGCCGCTCGGACCCCGCAGCCCCGTACCTCGCTTCGAACTGGCCAATCCCCTCGGCCGAACTGCTTGGCTCGCGCTGCCTCTTCCCTACACACTTCGCCTGGCCTCACAATTTCACACTCAGCACTTTTTCTCACCTCATACTTCCCTCCTCACCTAATACATTCCTCATCACGACATACTTTCCTCATCACGTCATTCTTTCCTCATCAACTAATAATTTCCTCATCACCTCATATTTTCCTCATCACCTCATATTTTCCTCGTAACCTCATATTTTCTTCGTAACCTCATATTTTCCTCGTAACCTCATATTTTCCTCGTAACCTCATATTTTTCTCGTAACCTCATATTTTCCTCGTAACCTCATATTTTCCTCGTAACCTCATATTTTCCTCGTAACCTCATATTTTCCTCGTAACCTCATATTTTCCTCGTAACCTCATATTTTCCTCATCACCTCATACTTTCATCACCTCATACTTTCATCACCTCATACTTTCATCACATCATACTTTCATCGCCTCATACTTCCCTCACCACCTCATACTTCCCTCACCACCTCATACTTCCTTCACCACCTCATACTTCCCTCACCACCTCATACTTCCCTCACCACCTCATACTTCCCTCACCACCTCATACTTCCCTCACCACCTCATACTTCCCTCACCACCTCATGCTTCCCTCACCACCTCATACTTCCATCACCACCTCATACTTCCATCACCACCTCATACTTCCCTCACCACCTCATACTTCCCTTATCACCTCATACTTTCATCACCTCATACTTCCCTCATCTCCTCATCTTATCACATCATCTCAACTTTTCACCATCTCCACATCTCGTATCTTTCATCCACATCTGATTTCTCATGTTTTCCCTCTTCATGACTCCCCTACTCCTATCTCCCCAGACTCCTAACAACTCGCTTTATATCTCGACACCTCAGCGTTCATCTTTAGCCGTCTTTTAACTTTTTTTTTTCTTGAAGCCTTTCCCTGCCTCATTTTCTCCCTGCTTGTCACTCTCCACCCTGATCCCCACCTCCTTCCGTCTAAAGCTGTCTCGTCCAGCAAGACAACTGCACCTGAGCCGCTCAGTCGTGCCGCCTCGTCTTTGTCCCAGACGCTAGTTTCTGCATGGTACGAATACAAAGAACAAAGTCGAGAGCACTGGCTCTGGTAGACACCTCAGCTCGAAATACACAAGGAATTTTAGAGAGACAAGTTGCACCGGCGGCACATTCGTTTAAATTCTCTCGTTTTCTCATTTCCTATTCCTTCATTGTCTTTTTTATGTATTCTTCTCACATCAAGTTTTCTTGAGCTCTGCTTAGTATAGTGAATAAAGATTTGGGTACACGAAATCATCATAAATCTTTGTAAATAAATCATCAATAAATCAGCCTACCAATATTCAAACTCGTGCCGCGCCATTTATCCCCGAAAGACAAACTCTATCACAGTAGTCACGGGATAACAATAGTGTGTGTAAGACACTATTGTTACACACACACACACACACACACACAAATGTTCTCTCTCCCCTTTGTTGATGCAAATTCTGGACACTACAGTGAAATTTTGTCAGCAAAACAGTCAAGCTTTCATGAAGTTGCCCGAATTCCTGTTTCTTCTTCCTCCACTTCTTAGTTTACCCGATATATTCATTTTGAGACTCATTTTGTACACAAATTTATTTCTATACACAAACGCGCATATGTGAAAAACAATTTATTTCATGCTCTACTTACATTACAAAGGCTGAGACTAATCAATTCATTTAGTGTTTTCTATTGATTCATCCCAAGACATTCTATTTAATGATCAATTTTGCTTTAACATTTTCTTATCGTGTTATTGAGCTGGTACAAAAAATTAAGCATTGATAATACGTAATGCTTTCAGTAATGTTTTTTATTTATACTTTATTTTCTCTCGTGCGGTAGTTTTGATATGTATCAAACTTGGTTTCGAGATTTTATATTAATTTCCAGGCCAACCCGCAATTCATGGATTCATCGCTGATTTCCAGATAACGCTTAGCGTTCCCTTTAATAATTATCAACTCTCGTCCTCTCCGAGGTCACCCCGACAGTTTTAGCTTATCCTGAGATTCGCGCATACCGGCCAAGGGCGATAAGTTGGTGGGACAAATATTGCAAAAAAGTAGCATAGGTGTCCGCTATATTCCGCACTTGCATTAACCTTTCCTTGTCCTTTCTACTAGTTCGTCTTCCCCGATTCTCTTTAACTTCTGCCGCTCTATGGGTTTTTGATGGCCTTGAAATTTACACAAACCACCTGCTACACCCTGGGTGACTATTGCCCCAAGTGCCCTATCTCAATATCTTCTCTTTATGAATCTGCCTGACCCGCTCAGCGTCATCTTGTTCACTACAGACGTCTCTCGTTTTACACGCAATTTTACTTATTTATAGGCTCCGACCCCACAGTTATATCCTCGACCTCTACGTAAATAGTGTCTAGTCCCATCTTCATCGGATTTTGTCTGTCTACATCTCGCCATCCTCATCCTCCTCCCATCCGACCACCCTCTCCCCCTGGACCCGCTCTGCACGCCGCCACCGGTGCATACGCAAAGCTCCATTAGCATGCAAAGTGCGCCGTTCTTTCCCAAGCAAATTAGCAAATTCGGTTATCCCACTGTTGCGTATGGGTGTGCGTGGGCGACTAGTTTGCAAAATAGTGATGACCTAACCAAGTGTGAAGAGCAGCCGATACCCCCTTTAGCGGCGCGGGAGAGTCGGAGTTCAGAGGAAATTATGTTACAAAAGCTCTGTCATTAGCATATAGATAGACTGGCCGGCCACTTTCCGTGAGCTAAATTTCAATGAGCTAGGCTTGTACAATTTCTGTTCAGCAGGATTCTCAAAAGAAAGATGGCCTTGCCCTTTGAACTGAAAGGAAAGGTAATGGCGATGCGTTAGGTACGGCTAGCTTTACATTGTTCTGCTCTCCTTCCAGCTTCTCATGCGTTGCTGAAAAGAGCTGTGTTAAAAGATTGGTTGTTAATGCACAATAAATCTGAGAATTGTGGCTATTTTAATAATTGTGAAGTAATAGGTTTTCTGTTATAAAGAAACCATCAAAAATAATATGAAAAATTCATTTACATTTAATCCTTTTTATTATCTACACAAGATGTGTTGAAGGCAAGTTGTTGTTTTCTGACGAAAATGTAACTAGGTGTTTTGCAAATTGTTGTATAATAAATGAAATCGCGTAAATCAGTAAAACATAATGAAAACTACACTACTTCAAAAACGATAGGTGTGTAAAGGATAAGTTGTGCGGTAGCAGCATAAGTGTATCCCCAAAAGCTTGAAATTAATGCAATTTTTACTTATAAAATCAAAAAAATAATTTCTGGAAGCGAGTGTTAAAATTTAATCTTTTCATTATGTGTTTTCAGTTTTCATTATACAAGTTGATGAAAAAAATTTTGGAAAATGATCTGTGAAACTTGATACAGGCATGTACTGATCAAATAACTTTCTAAATACCGCATATTGAACAAAAACCACCTCAGGCACGTGAATAAAATAAAATAAGGATCCAATGATCTGAGTAAGTGAACAGAGAGGCCGACAATGCCCGTGTGAGAAAGGAAATGCGAGGAGTTCAGGCAATCAAATCTATTTATAATCTGCATAAACCTGTTTAATATCACAGTTTGACAGAACAAATTTAACACTTGCGAAGGGATGTTATCAACGTGACACATTACACTTGAATTTTTAAGCCTCCAAAATCTAAGAAACACTGGGCGTCTAAAACGAAATTTATGAGATACTTAATTCATAAGGTCTTAAGTCAATTTTAAAATATCTTAATATTGCTGGACTTTATTATATAATCTGAATTATTATAAATTTACTATACTTCTGAACTGTTTTGTCCTGTTCTATACTGATTTGTACTGTATTTTCTCTTTATGCTAATTTGTAAAATGTATCTCTGGTATAAATCAATAGTGGTCGCTAATGACCTTCGATATTTTAAAGCGACCTAAAATAAATAATTAAAAAATTTAGACCGTAAGATGAGTGTGACTATCATTGTTTGCCCAGGTAATTGTGATCATACTTCCAAACATTGATGGAAAACGTAAAGAATAGACGGCTTAAAAAACAAAGCTATTGTAATGATTTCTCCCAACCTGTCGGCGTTGAAAGAAAACAAAATTCATATGCTTTCTGAATACCCAAGTTTTTCCATTGTGTAACCACTGTTTCCATGTAACTTTTTACACAAATTACTTCCTAAAAATGCTATTCTTTCCTCCATTTATTGTAAAGAGTTTTGCCATCTTTTTAATCAGCATTTATTTAGAATATAAAGCAACGTATTGCTGAAATTTTCGATTTACCTAAAAAGGAATTTTGCGAATCTGCTTTGAACACCCATACATTGAATTCTAAATTCATTGCCTCTCTAAATCTCCTGTAAATTCTGCGTACCGAAATGTCCTGCTTTATCCCTAATCGAGATAGTGCAAATAACCAGTTGCCTTCTTTTTTCATCAACGCAGCAATCAGTATCGATCAGATGGCGATAAGGAAAAAATCACCTAACCACCGCTCTTGAAGTTCTGCCTGACAAGGAAATATCGAGTCACTTCACAAAGTGGGTCAAGGTGCCTGGTGACGTATGGACAGCCACTGGGGTGCGGTCGAGCACATGTCTCATACGGGAACCCACTTCCTGCAGCTGTCTCGGAGAGGCACTAACACCTCCAAATTGATTAAACTACATGAGAGGGTAATTGGTGCTTGCGCGAAGGCAGATCAATGGATATTAACCTTTCAAGAGTTCCGTGTAGTGTAGCTAGTCAGAAATCAAATCGATACGTCATAAGCAATTTTAGTTAAAACCTATTGCACTAAAATCCGTAAAACTGAGCGAAAGTAACTGCTGATTTATAGCCGTATAACCATCCAATTTAACTGTTTAAGCATTTCATTGTATACCTATTTTACTGTTTAACCTTAACCACCCTTTAAACATTTAACCGAAAAGGAGAGAGTCAAAAATAAGTTAAATTTAAAAACTAGCGGCGTTGCAACATCACATACTTTCTCGCAATATTTTTAAGTTTTGAAATTTTTGACACTTCAGAAAGCTGAACAAAAAAATAGATTTGCACAATTGTAAAGCATCTATTACCTTACCAAAGAAAAACAATATACTCTACAATTTTTCTTTTGAAAAAAAAAAACAATTTCTCTCGCAGCACAATACTTTTCTTTGCGAGAAAGTAAAAACTGAAAAAAATACTGTAGATTGGTTGTAGTTTTTGTGATTAAGAAGTTATTCTAAAGAATTATATTATTGAACATTTTAACTTACAGCAAACGAAAATTTTAAAGGTTTTTGAACCTAAGATAAGAATTATCAACAAATAACATGAGAAATGGCTGATCTGACGTTTACTCTGAAACTATCGCTCATTTTTAGAAGCTCTTTCCATGAAGGGTATTGTATGACCTTAATGATAATAATAATAATAATAATAATAATAATAATAATAATAATAATAATAATAATAATAATAGGCATATATTTGTATTTACCCCACTTCAGTTTATTTTGATACCAAGATTGTCAATGTATTTAAAGAAAAATAACGATCATGAGTAACATCGGAGAAAAGTGTATAATAAAAATGTACTTGTGTAACCTATCAGAACCATTGTTATAGAGAATGTTATACGTTTCAGAATTTCAGTTTATGTTTTAATAAACTTTAATTAAGCACAGGGAAATGTTTCAATGTAGTTCTCACAAACAAAGAAGGATTTTCGTGAACATGTTTTGAAAACATTGAAAACAGAGGACATGAACGTGTAAACTCGTGAATAAGGTGTGTAAAATGTATTATTGGCCCAAATTAAAATATTACCACAAGAAACAATACTTAAAATATGAAGCATTGATTTGAATGGAAATTTATTGTCACGTTTTCATTATTCTTTACAAAAGCATGGATGATTTTTATCTCCTTCATTCTAATAATAAAAAAAAACATTTTCTACTATCCTGGCAAGGTTTTGTCAAACCCAAAATCCGGAATGTTTTTCTTCTCATTTAAAAAGGAAGCGCTAGAAGGGTACATGCATAAGGCTGCCTATTTGTTCGCATTACATCACGAAATTGAAACGCAGATCTTCGTTCCGGCTTTCCTCGCGTTAGACACGCTACGGCATAGCGAAAAAGAAGAAGGGCTCTTGTAATATCATAAGACTGTCGGCCAGAGAATTGAACCGGTTCGGGGCGGGCCGGTGAAAGGTATCAATAGGATGGCGTGATAACGCCAAATTGAATTGTGACCTTCGGAGCATAAGCTATCAGCCTTTGAGCTGGCGAGGCGGCGAGACGCCAATGCCGCCACCGCCGCTCGAGTGTGAGATCAACGGCGGAGGGGGAGGAGGCGGGGAGGGGAGGGGGCGAGAACAGCGGCGGGGTGTGAAGAGGGTGCCGAAAACGGGCGTCCGAGGCGAGGCGGATTGCAGAGGGACGAAGGGATGTGGAAATGGGCACGGAGAGAAACGACGTCAATCGGTATGAGATTAAAAAGAAGCCGTAAAGAAAACTAAGCGAGGTATTAACAACTGTAGGACGAAACGAGATAAATGAAAGGTTCGCTATTACTTTGAATTGATCGACTGTCGGGAGTGTATGTTATTTCAAATAATGAAAGACTGAAGATGTGTACCACAGAATGTATTTTATACATAGTTAATCGTTTGGATATGAATTTCTTTCATAGTGATCTTATACGCAGAACAATTTAAGCAGGGAAACGCAGGGCTGTTATACTATCTTAGATTAGTGAGTATAGATGTGAATTAAAGAGCGAGCTTTGTAGCTTGTATGAGAGAGGATGTTGCGCTTAGAGGGAGAGAGAGAGAGTACAGCAATGGCCTGAGAGGGCGGAGGGCAGTTGGGGTGAGAACGACGGCGGCGACAGCAACGGGATATTAAAGGGGCCAGGAGTAGGAAAGTCAGGAACTGATAGAGAACGATCTCCAAAGAGGTTCTAGAGAATACTAAACGAGGGATTGTAGCAACGAGAAAAAAGTTAAATAAACTGCAAATAAAGGAGACCTTTCAAATAGGTAAATATGAATAGAACGTAAGATTACATACGAATTTACTTGACAGTTGAAGTGAAAGAAAAATGAAAGGCAGAGATATAATTTAGAAATCATATGATGCGTGAGAAAAACTCTAAATTATTATAAATATTATGTAATTCTCGCTGAAGGTAGGTATGTCATAGTTGTATGTACAGGGTCACAGATTCTGAAGTAATTATCAATTTAAGCAATTATAAATTTCGTTTCTAATTCATTTAGCAAATAATTGTTTCTGAAAATAATCGCTCAGTCTTCTGAGTCGCGAATTCATTTTGTACAATTTTTTACAATCTACATATAAAAGGGCGCGGCATTTGAAGAGTAATATTGGCGGCGATGTGTACGGTTGCAAATGATACACAAAATAACGTCAAACGCGAATAATCAAATTAGCTGAAAGGAGGTTGAAATTTCACGTCAGAGGTCAGGCAGATCGTCTCCAGAATGAACTTGATGTGAAATGCATGGATTGGGAACGTCAAAGTTGTAAGAAAACAAAGGTTTACGAAAATAGCGTTTCAAGAAAAAGTAATGAACAATGGTGTAACAGAATCAGCACGGAGTTTCACGAAGAACCCAAAGAAAAAAGGTAGGAATTAATTTGCGGTTAATACGTAATGAAAAATAGTGCACAATATATTCAACCGTGCATCACCGTAATTACACGAATTGAAATTGAGGTAAGTGATTGTACCTATCCAATCATCGTATGTATTCATTGTCCTAAAACTTTGATGTCACTGAAAATAAGAAATTCACCGACAATGAGGTGCAAGGAAAAAAAACTACGTCAGAGAGGGAGAACGATTTAATTTCCACGAAGACATTTCGACTTGCTATGGATTTCACCTGTACGTTCTGGATAAAAGCAAAAGAAGAGGGATTAAAAGAGATTTTGACACCAAGGAAATTGACGGAATGTAAGACGTATTTTGCATTTCTTCCTCTTTTCCTGACAACGCCTGTCTTCATTATATACGTTTGAAAGTTTCCAAAAAGAGAAGATCGCTTTGAACTTCAAATGGACTTGCATGTGATTCATGTTATGATCTGACAACACGTGCCATTCCAGCACAAATAAGTTAATCTTTATTTTGTAATAATAAATTAATTACGGATTTGTTCAATTTGTTTTCTCGCCCTAATTTTTCCAATATTCTGTAATATTAACCGAACATTATAATATTATAATTGTAACCCGTAAAATATTCTAAATTAGAGTATCAAATTTAATGTTATCGGAATATTGTTCAGGGACGCAATAATAAACGTTGAATTGCAATGCAAGGTGAAGATTTAAATGAAATATGTTTTTTAAACATCCGTATTTTATTTTTTACGAGAGTATATCAGTATATTGATGTCCAAAATTTGCTTCATTTGATTGCAAATACCGAAAAATACAATAAAATTATTAGAAATTCAAAATAATCTTATAACTTAAGCGAATTAATAATTTACAGTAACAACCTCTTCGATCATGCGTCTACGAAATTTCGCTATGAGGCATGTATCTGACTACATGATATCCTCATTTAACTTTTTTCTTTTTCCTAATTTGTCGCTCTCTTGAACAAAAACTGGTATACCAGTATATTTTATAGAATATGTTTGGAATTCAATACTGAAATTCAATATATAGGAATGTCAATATATTTGTTTTTCTTCTTGATATTCTCTGCTCCTTGATCATCCTGGAGAACAATTCTTGGTTTTTAGCGATTGGGAACATAAAATTCCAGACCATTCTTGGATAATATTAAAACACTTTATAAAATTTGTATACCTATTCCATGCCTACCTTCCTTTCCCCACCTATCTTTCCTTTCATTATAGATGAAGGTTGTCTCGGTGACTTCGAAGAATTTATTCACAATAGACTAATAATCTGCATTTGAATGTGATCAATAGATCTGGGGTCTGATTTCTACCACACTTAAACATTTGTTACTCTCGTTGTCCGTAGTAATCTGAGCATTCTTTGGTGATTACTTTTCTCATGCATCAATCTTTTTCTTTTGTATATTTAAACTTTCACACTTTGTCGCACTCTACTATTTAAAGCACTAAGGTATTCGATAAGTTAGAAATGTGAGCTTGGTACTAAACCAAATGTCGTAATTTGTGTTCTAAATCAAAGGTACACGGCCTCGAATTTATCACTTGCTTTTATTATAATAATTTACTGTACAAACACTAAATATTAATGTCTATTAATTAACATAATGAACATCATTTGTCAGTACGTCACATTGAATACTAATTCCATTATGTATGTGAATGTTATTGACCTTCATCGTTTTCTAATACAGGTGTCTGTCAGACAGGTGTCTTGTTCGGATCGAGGCCCCCAGCCGCCTCAGAATAGCTCTGAAGATGGTCGCAATGCGGCCGAAAAGGCTTTATGCCAAAATAAATACATACGACGAAACAACGCTTCAAATTCATTTACATGATGCAAATGTCGTTAACGCCGCACCATTTCTTACCAAAATGATACCAATTTAGAACAGATATTAAATGGATTGCATACAATTGTAATAAAGCTAATTCTGTGGACGATTCTCATCTAGCACACATAGGATTGCGCCACCTAAAAATTGTTGTTCCAGACAACGCAACACACGTGGAATGAAATTAGGAGAGTGAAAAGGTGTAAAGAAAGAGCATTTCCTCAATCATAAACTATAAATTTTCTTAGAAATTTATATTCACAATAATGTTTCAAACATGCAACTACTTATAGGTCGTAATGAACTATAATTAAAGAATATTACTATACATTAAATGGTATAGTTCATGATACAATTTAAACATTTCTAAATCAATAATAAGCCTTTTTACAAAACCGCCTCAGCTCATGTCGGAAAATGTCAACAAAAGTGGGCATCAACATAGGCATGCAAAAGAATAATTAGGTTGTGGTGTTTTAAGTGTCAAAGTTCACGTGAATTAACAAGCAAATTCAGATGATGCTTTTCAACAATCTTGTGATTTTCTCGATTCCGTAGAGCTCCATTTTCGCACGCTCCACCCTACCATCCCTACACAAATTCCTCTTTGATGCTCCCTCCAGCTAAAGTACAGAATCCCCCAACCGACGAGATCTCGGCATTTCCTTCTTTCGCATTCCTAATTTTCCTCCCCTTTCTCCCCCTCAATCCCCCCCACTCTTCCCTCCTTCCGTGCGGCCGCAATTCCCCCTCCCCCTGAGGTCCCTAGGGACCTCGAACGCTGTCTTGCCTCAGATTCTATCTCAAGAAGTACCTTCTGGTGTAATATTACCTCACCTGAAAATTACCATTATTAATTTCATTTCTACCAGCCCCCTCTTGTAATGGATGTAAGTAGTAGAGACTCTTACAATGTCTTTAGGTATAATAGAGAATGGAACTAAGAGGCGGAACGCTAAAGATGAAGCAAATGCAGCTCCTAATAATAATCTTGATATCAACAGAAAATGAGGCTGGAAACTCTAGAGGCTAAAATGATTTGATATATCCTTAACTGAGGATAATGAACTACACCAATCATTGAGTTCCTATGTACACTAAAATTTGTGAATGTAGATATGGAAAAATCAAATCATTAACGGATTGAATATACTATTAAGATAATCAGTCTCTTTAACAGTTTTTTCATTTAGATTTGCTCACTGTTTCAAAAACCAATGAGCTTTCAACATTTTCTTCAGGCATTCAAATTTATGCATCTTCAATTAATGAAGCTCGCTGGCTTTATACCAAATAACATTAAAGTCTCATTATCTACAGTTAAATATCAATTTAAAATCTACCTATAGCAATAAAAAATTCAAACTAATGGCTACTCATTTACAAACCCGCAAAGTACGAGGTATTTGAATGCAGATAAAAGTCGGTTCTTATATTACGAAATCTCGTAACGATAACGACGCCGCGATGACGCAACGCAAGATCCCTCCTCGCCGCAAATCTCGACGTCCCTCATCCCCAGACGCCGCTCATCCGCCTGCCTTTCGTGTTGCGGGCTCATCTCGAGGAACGAGATAATGACCGTCATAAATAACGGCGTCATCCGACACCAATGAATAATTCCATTGTCTTAAATAATGTGTTTGTTTTGTGCCAGGCCGCGTGCGGGAGTTTTCCCGCTCCTGCCGCCGCCTCCGCTCCCTCCCTCCCTCCCTCCCTCCCCCTCCTCCTAGATGTCTCGGCGCGGGGCACGTCGGGAAACGACACCGCTCCCATTCACGAGGACAACCCTGGAAGCACGCGCCCAGATGAATGCCGCCATTACGTTCGCGGAGAAGAACGGATTATTGTATCCGCTCGCGTTTGTTCGGGGCGGTATAAGAGGCGCGCGCTAAATGAACAGGCGGTCGACCAGCCCGGCAGGTTAACCGGAGCGACTGTGGCGGCGCGGCGCGGCGCAGTGGGAAGGCTTTCTTCGGACGTCGCGCCTCCAGGAGATAGGAGCGCCTCAGCGGGGGGCCAGGAGGAGAATGCAGGCTGAGGGCGAACAGAATTACCGGGAGCGGTAGCACAGTGCATCAATTGATTTCCGTGGTTTCTCCGATCGATACCAGGCGAATGCCGGAGCAGTACCCTACCAAACGGGCCACGGACCGCGCGCGATCTGTCCTTCCCCTTCCTTGTCTTATCCTCTCCCCTTATACACTCACACTAACATGCACTACACTACCACATATTCCGGGAGACCGGTCGGGAACTTAGAGCTTGTCCCGGCTGGGGCGGTGCCCCGCTGGTGGGAGAGTCCTGGTTAGGGGGAAACCTTACTAACGGCGTCGGACGGCCAAGCAGCTAGTGACTCCGGAAGCGGAAGCCTACGCTCTCAGCTGCCCGTCCTTCCATCCGTCCGTGAGTGCATGCCTTTGTGAAGAACACTAATGCCTCAACCATTGCCAGAATTTTCGACAAAATTGATAATCCTCAAATTATCTGGCTTGTGTGACAGTCCCTATAATTTGAAAATAATATTGTAATTTTTTTAGGTTATTTTAGGTATCCGCAACTACATTTTCAAAACGTTCAGAAAATAACTTCATTTTTTATTTGTTTCATTGTTTAACGAATTCATCTATACAATTTCTAAATGCAGTTTCTTTATTCTTATTTCCACAATAGCACCGTTATTCTTTGAGGGGCTATTCTCTTAAAGCGTTTTCGTTCCCTTCATCTTTGCAGTGGTGTCTTCAAATCATGCTGATGGCATAGTTCTCATTTCCTTTTATGTACGTGTATCTCGAAAGCATCGTCAAGTGTTTCGAGACGTGCTATATGACCAATGGGATTTGCAGGGCACCTGTAAACCTCGTGTCGGCCAATGGAGGGAGAAAGTCTATAAAAAAGGAAAAGTATATAAAATGGTATTATTGTTGTTGATGCTGCTGCTTCGTGTTTGATTCTGTTGATAATAATATGTTAGAATAAATATATAAGAAAGAATCGGAGTGTGCTTGCTATTTTTACTTTTACTACAGTACTTTTAGATAAATTACTGTAGTCGTGGGCCGGGCAAAAGGCGAATTTTCGACAGAAAAACTCTTCCTGTCGGGTCCTGAAAATAAAAATAGGGATAAATGTTCATACATAGTAAATTACTTCTTCTAACATGCTGTGTCAAATTTATGTCGTTTTTTAGGTGTTTGATGGTGAAAAATCGATTGAGAGCCAAACATCTGTCTGTCCGTATGTGACCAACGCTAAACTGTAACGCGTAAACTGTTCACCTGATTTTTCCCAGTAAGTAGTGTAAATAAGTAGTAGTGTAAGTAGTGTAAATAGTCTAAATAATTTTTATATGAGTTCATGTGTAATGTTAAAAGTGTATGTTTTTGTAAGTGTTATATGTGTATGTATTGCTTAACGTAAATAATATAAATAATGTTCGTTGTTAGATTAAGTTAGGATGTAAGACAAAGTAGATTTAGATTAGTTTGTAAGTATCTAGTTTGTAAGCTAGGCCATAAGTTAGCTATGTAAATATAATTTAAGAATAAATATTATATTTCAAGAACTTTGTATTTTCGAAAAACTCAAAAGTTTTAACACTTCAAAACTACAATACTGAAGATATAGATATTTTGCCTTAATTTCTATAAGCACTAGTTTAAACCCACAAACGTTTTAAAAAATAATTTCTTTAAAAAAGGCCACGCACAATTCTTTTGTGCTTGATATAATTTACAAGAAAAACATTATCTCAAACATTTGTCCAAATA
The DNA here is from genome assembly GCA_011170035.1 of Teleogryllus occipitalis. Lineage (NCBI taxonomy): Eukaryota > Metazoa > Arthropoda > Insecta > Orthoptera > Gryllidae > Teleogryllus > Teleogryllus occipitalis. Next base: position 162,760 of record BLKR01000570.1, read on the forward strand.
TTTTCTTCAAATTGTTTCCAAGAATAGAGAGCAAAACGCCTGTCACAACAGAACATAAAACGCCCAAAATAGTGGCGCAGGTCTCATTTTCGTTCATCTCTCTGAATTTTCAATAATTGCACATGTAAAGATAATGCGAGAAATTATGTGTTGTTATAGCAACATTAGTTAAAAAAATCATACCATAATAAACTATAAAACCTTTTCAATGGAAAGGAAATGTATAAATTAAACATCCAGAGTTGAAAGCCATCCAATACATAGCCTAATGCAAAAACCAAAAAGCGAAGTAAGTCGATTCTTTAATCTTCTTTTGCCTTATGCATGAATAAATTAAGCAAAAAAAAAAATAAATAAAGTCACTTTTGAGATAATTTTGAAAACGATGTTGAGGCTTCATGTAAAGTACAACGAGAAATTAAAATATCCATTTCAAAAATCACAGAGAAATCAATCAAATCGATTTAGCAATATCAATTTTAGTGAAAATCCTGCTTACAATTTACCCGCTAGCGTTGTTCACAGATGGCCGGCCGGCCGGCCGGCCGGCCGGCCGGACAGTCATTTTGCAGTAAACCAATATTTAGGTATTAAGGACCCACCAAACGTACATTCTGACTACATAACATGTTAAGAGGAAGTAATTTACCACATTTAGATAGAATTATCTACTTTTCGTCAATACGAACCGCCAATTAGTTTTTCTGTCGCAAAATCGCCGTTTTTGCCCACAGCTTCATAATATTTTCTCTAAGCTGCGTAAGCAGCACGCGAGAAAGTAAAAAATCTTCTAGTAGTTTTGTACGTTTACGTTAGGGTTAAATGTATGATTATTGATTCTATTTAATTTCTTCAGCATACGTATCATTTTAACAATTTTATGGGCTATAATACTTATCACCTATAAGTTGAACAACAAACCACCACTGGTTTCTGTAAGATATCTGTTTTCTGACCATCGCACAGCACACAATTTGGAATCCCCTAATTTTTTCCATGTTGTTTAATTCATAATTCATGTTTTAAAGACCCGCCACATAAAAATTATTATGAAAAGATAATGTATTAATGGATATTAATACACGAGTGTGATATTACGATACGAGCAAGGAACGAACGAGTATCGTAAACTTTACACGACAGTATTACATCAAGTTTCATACAGTACTTTTTCTACAACTTATGGTAACTTTTGTAAGTTAACATTTTATATTGAATCGTTCCGTGGCAGTTGGCATGCAGATTTCAGCCAAGACCACCAAACAGACAGCTCCCTACCCTACCCACCGCAGGTGGTTTTGTTTTACCAGACCGCCTGCAAAGGTGTACACATGTTGTGACAATAATTCCGATGTCGCTGTTTTTGATTTTTCTCGTATTTCTGGAGGTGTCAACTCCACCTTTAATTCACAACACATTTTAGACTAAAGAATTGGCTGGTTTTATAAGGAAAACCACATGGCAGCAACATATAAACCAAAATGACTTGCGTTCAGATCTTAACGTCAGCCCTATATTTTCTCCAATAACTACCACTATGCTAGTCAAATATGATCAAAGTAATATCACGATCCAATTTATTTTAAATAATATTCCACGTTGAAAATTACTAATAATAGAAGAAATTAAAACTGACAAGCAATATATAATATTAAATGCAATTTTAATATGCACAATCGAACGAAACATTTACTACAACAATTCTCAATGATTTTCAATACTTGGTGTGTAAACTTATCTGTGATTTGTCAAGAACCTGTGTCGTAATGAAATCTATATTGTAATGAGTATCATTATGCAACGGGTTGCAGCAATCAAATGACATAATTATAGAGTGCGAGAAGAAAAAAACATTATGAACCAACTATACTTTGTGTTCACTTTAACTACAAAGAATTTTGAAGTTTGGAAATCGAAATTGTCATACAATGAATTAATCCCTTATTTTGGATTTCCAAGAAACAGCAGCTTTTCTACACTGTTGCTTTCTTTTTTCATTACTATCCCTCGCGAGTAAAATTAATCTGGCATCTTGCTGAAACCCGGGAGTCTCGGAACCTCAGTAAAGAACATTTACCTTGGGCAGAAGATGTACGGTCTTGCGCTCGACGTGACATATTTGACCTCTGCTCAATGTGACGCCGAATTATGCGCTAGCGAATATCAAAAGATGATTTAAACTGTATGAATGAAACTGTGTGAATGTGACTGTGTGAAACTGTGTGAATTTGGAAGATGTGGAACGACTTCAATAGCTGACATTTCTTTTTATCCCAAGACCTTGAATATCAAAAATAAATGCTGAAAACAAACTTTATTATAAAATATGTAAAAGTAGTTACAATGTTTGTATTTCATTAATCATAGACATTAATAATTATATTTTATAAGAGAATAAAGAAACATAAATTTATACATGAACTTACTTAATTCTGATATGAACATAATTCTGAAATTCATATATAAATTTAATGAAAATAAAGCATATAATTTGTAAAATAAAATAATTGTCAGAATACATTTAATTAGTAATATGTTTATTACTAGTATGTTCCATAAATAACTTTCAAATGTTTTGAGATCCGAAAGATGGAACCGTACGGCAGCCTATTACTACATAAGACCTACTATAAAACATGATGTCACCCAAATACACAGAGATCAATGGTTCATACGCAGTTTGTGAAGCAAATAGAGGACAAGTACAGCTGGGAAACATTTAGATAATGATCTCTTGTACGAGGAAATCGCTTAAATAGAGTATCATTTGAGGTGGTTAGATTTAATAAACGTCCCATTAATATCACTCTGGGAAAAGGTCCTCCTATTGGTGTAGGCCCAATGCTATTGTATTTGCTCTCAGATTTGGCGCGACTGCTAATAATACAAAACATAATTACATAATTAGATGATTGTTCTTATTTCACTTCAAATCAGTATTGCTTTGTATTGCTCACATATGACTATTTTAGTACTAGTTTTACACACAAGGACTTAATCTATTTTTCATTGTCACGGAAATGAGAATTAAACTAATATGCATTAATTTATATTACACCGATGGTTGGGAAAGAGCGGAGTGGGAGGAGTTTGGGCGTGGTTGGGCGGGGTTGGGCGGGGTTGGGCGGGGTTGGGCGGGGTTGGGCGGGGTTGGGCGGGGTTGGGCGGGGTTGGGCGGGGTTGGGCGGGGTTGGGCGGGGTTGGGCGGGGTTGGGCGGGGTTGGGCGGGGTTAGGCGGGGTTGGGCGGGGTTGGGCGTGGATGGGCGAGGTTGGCGGGACTTTTGCAGGGTTGGCTGAGGTTGCGCGGGTTTGGGCAGATTCGGGTCAGCCTGGTTCCCGAGGTTCGGTGGGGTGGAGCTGGGATGGCCGGGGTAGTCCGGGAGAGGCGGTGCGAATCAGCGTAGGGCGAGCTGAGTGGCGGTTGCCGCGGCGGCGAAGGTGCCAGCGTCTGAAGTGGCGGCGGGCGCACCTCAGGGTGAGCATCTGAGGCTAATTATTCCAACCGAATGAAGCTTCGCGGCGCGCCCTTTGTCCCGCCCGCGGCGGAGCGCAATGCCGCACGTCTTTTGTCTCGGCTCGGCTGGGGCGGCGGGTGTGGTGACGTAGGCGGAGGTGTCACAACTAGCAGACGTTATCCGTGAGCTCTCTTCCTTCCTCTCTTCTCTTCTCTTTAACCAGCGCCCGGGCGACCGGACTTCTCGCGGGCTTCGTCTAATATATATCTTTCTAAAGGGAAAACTCGGAAACAAGAGAAATCTTATCTGACTTGGAAGATGGAAAGGAAAGGGCGGGGGTGGACAAAAAGAAACGGAAAAGAAAAAATGGCGGAATATATTATTCAACTTCAAGCGCCGCTCTAAGAGCTTTCCAACGACACCGTTAAGAAAATTAAAAAACGTTGGACTTGAATGTTTCATACTAAGGAAAGTCTGACTTTTTTTCCCAGACGCAATTCAAATCAAATGTTATATGAACTTTTTATGTTTCATTCACGGTTTGCGTATCTAGAAAGCAATACATTGCATTAGTGTCGAGTGTCAGAGCTGTAAATGTTTTCTTAGATACTTCGAAGGAACTAATTTTATGTTTTCTTGCGGGCGATTATTATTTTCTTGAGGCGAGTGAACATTCAATGAATGATTTTGTAACTCTCAATATTCCTCTATTTACTAATATTCGTAATATTTTACGACAACTTACTATAATTTAAAAACATTTTTGTGTACATTTTCAACATGTGAATTTATGTGAAAATTGAATTGACTTGTAGATTGTGAAAATGTGATCGTTATTGATATCACATGTAAAAGATAGTTTGGCTCGCGAAAAAGACTACGTTGAAACTCACAGTCCAATTTTCCTCTCCCCTGTCCCATTCCCTAACCCCTCCATTTTTTATATCTATCTGTCCGTGAACCCCTCCCTCAGCCCAACCTAAAATGCCTTTCACTCCAACGTCCATTCGAATGGTTATTGGCTCCATTTCCCATTCTGTAGTTCACCGTCCTAGGTCGATCTACCTGACATTTGAACTAGACTACCATTAAAACATGCTAAAAACTAGATATTTAGTCACCGTCGAGAACCATTTTATTTAATTGACATAATCTACATTGATCCAGATAGTTTTTCGTATAAATCCCAATGCGCATTTTAAATTATGAGATGAGTTTGTGGTCTCTCCATACTGTTCTGTGTGTTTGAATGCATTTACTCATTCACATACCTTATTTTATTGTTTCTTCTTCATCCATTGGTCATAATGTACCTGAAGAAGTGAACGCATTAGTTCAAGAAACATCATACCCTACAAAATAAAATACGTTTTTCTACTGTTTAAATTCATTAATATACATATTTGGTCTTGATTTGGATTCTGACCGGATTGTCTATAATCTTAAGATACCGATAATTCAGAAAAAAACCTTTTTTTCGCCTCTCGCACTCACACATTTTGACAAATGAGGCGTCCAAAAACTTACTTTTTCGTAGAGGTGACGGATTTACACTTTCAGTTTGTGAATACTAGTTTCGCGAAAAACATTTTATTACAAAGATGAAAATACAGCGCTGAATCACACGGCCTGCTTAGCTGGTTCTTGACATTCATCTCCATTGAAAAATTGAAGCTACTTTTGGCCATTAAATGCTAATATCATAATACTCATACAATAACCTACTATAAGATCTCTTGGTGCAATCTATAACAGTAGTTCGGGCATTTACTCCCCTTTCCAAACGTGGTAATGGAGCTGGGTGCAGTATCTCAAATTTTGTAGACTACCTTGAATTCAATTTGAACCTGTTTCGTGTGGATGAATTTGGAGTGTAGGTGAAAGAGAGGCATGTTAAGTTTGTTCATGAGAATTGCCGAACGATAAGGAAATACAGAAATATAATAAATTTAAAAGGAGAGGGTGGGTACCATGCATACTGCCCATGTTAAATTTGCTACTATTGATGTTCCTTTTCTAGAAAATGGTTAGACAGAATATTTTGATATTTCGCACACTCAAAGGTAGACATTTTTATTATTTTGACATTTTTGAGTTGATTAAAAACCACTAGTATTTTTTCAATTATAACTTTTGCCCAAATGTTTTCAGAATTCTTGGACAATCATAATTCTTTATATTTTTATAATCGAAGGATGTTTATATATCAATTTGTATTTATTTTCAATACTATAAAGTATGTATACAGTAAATTTTAATAAATTGTGAATAATGGTTTCGGAGAACAAGATACATTATTTACAAAATAGGTACGTTTTCAGGAAAAGCCATTTGAAATATCTGTACTTGCCCCTGCTCTTCTAAAAAATTAGTGCTCCGTATTCTGAATCATTTCTTTCAGCGTAAAAGATCAATGTTTCCAACGTAAGAACAAGAGCAGGTTTCAACAATTCATTAACAAGTCAACATGCATACAAAATAACGAAAAATAGCCATAATTGTATGTAGTGTCAAAAAGGGGTCATGTATCATGCGCACCAGGACATTTAAATAAGAATTAAAGGCACATACAGACGTCCCAAAAGAAAAATGTTAATATATTTCGAAAGAGCAATGCTTGAAACATTTATTTAGCCAAAAAACAAAAATCGTTAATTTGACCCATTTCATGGTATCCTCTTCCCTTAATATGGCTATGCCGCACTTACATGGGCATCCCGGGCTGCTGCCCCTGTATAAGCGTGCCAGGTTGCTTGGGAGGTGCTTCTTTTGAATCTACAGTAAGTCTATAGTTTGAGGTCCACATTTATTTCAAATTACTCTTCTATTTCCTGTCTTATCTACAAAGTTGTTTCATTAATTGATTACTTCGTGCTTCCGGTGCGTCAACTCCTATGGTCGTTAGTCCCTTAAGAGAATTTCCATGTTTTATCACGGAAGGTGGCGTTGACCTTCCCCTGCTGGATGCTGCGATCCGGCTTCAACCTACACGGCGTCTCATGGGATTTTTCTCAACCAGGTATCTCACACCAGCAGGACAAGCTCTAAGCTCCCGACGTGTGTGGTAGTGTAGTGCAAGTGTGTGTGTGTGTGTGTGTGTGTGTGTGTATGTAAGTAAGGGGTGAGGACGAGAAAGGGAAAAGGAAAAACAGATCGTCCACGTTTCATGTTAAGGTACCGTTTGTTAAGGTACTGCTCTGGCATTCGTCTGGTGTTGGTGGGAAAAATCACGGAAAACAAGCGATCAAAGCAGCCAGCCGCTATAATTCTTCTCCAGAAAGCGACAGAACTCAATTTACCTAGGAAGCCAGAGACTAAAATCCTGGTACCGTGTCGTTGAAACTTGAACCCTAGGACTTCCAGATGCCAGGCCACTGCGGTGATATCAACTGATGCCCTGAGTCACCCACGCCAATATCTACAAATTTTGTATTACTCTAAAGGTACTAAATGAGTTAACAATATGCAAATTAAAATTTAAAACAGGCTAAACTAGCAATTACATGATCATATTTAGGGGAGGGCAACAGAAATATCCTAGTAAATGGCGACAATTTTAACAGTTTATATGTTATTACGTTTTTTCAATTTTAGGATGATCAATGTTTCCCCCTTAATGTGGAAAGTAAAGTTTTGATTGATTTATATTATATAGTATGTTAATATTATTCTCTTATTTTAGTTTTAAAATTTTTTTCTGTTATAACTATTATTTATTTAAAATTCTGACTTATCTTTTTAGTCGCTGTAAAAATCTAATGATGATTGTATTAATTATCCAAAAAACTAGTTTTGGTATTGTATAAATTTAATATTTTATCAAAATATACACATTTTTTCATATTTTAATTATTTCTGGATATTCATTCTAATTAGAGGTAGATATGCCGGATACTAAATGGGTTTGTGGCAGTAAAAAACCTATAAGGTTGCTCCCATGCCTACCAACACTTGAAAAGGTAAAACTTGCGGCGAACGAATCGCGAAACGGCGGGGTCCCTGGAATTGCAGGTGAGATATCTTCGCGCTTTTTCCGCCTTCCCAGAGGACTTCCTTTTTCCTGAACGCGCCGCGGCGGACATTTTGAAAAGTTAAGTCGCTTAGCCTCGCCGCCCCTTGTTGATGGCTCTGGGAACTAATGGGGCAAACGTAACACGCCCACAAAGGAAGCAGCGCCCGCCGTTCTGTATGCGGGCACCGGGGGAAGTAGACCATTCGTAATTTGTCAATTCTACTTTTCTTCTAGCTTTGACGACTCTCTAATTGCTTCTCAATTTGTTTGCGACCAAGTTGGTTCTCCGTCTTTAAGAAGTAATTAACTTATCGCGAAGAATCGTTAGCCAAGCCGTGGGGACCACCCTGGTCCCCCCGAACCAGAAGCAAATGATTGATCTGCCCCGGTGGTACCTGCATTGGAAGTCGGAATAAAGTCTACCCTTCGCGTGGACTCGCGACGCCAAAGTAAATTAGAAATACGTTCTCAACGTGCACGCGGTGTAAAATATGAATGTGAAAATACGAAGAGGATCTGACGTATCCAAAGTTTATGATCCAACATTCGAGTCCAGCCTTGGTTTCTGTATCGACTGGCGTGATCTGCTAAACTTTGACGGTTTGTTCAACTGCCTAGCAGCACGCGCCCCGTGAAACCGACACGCGCGTTGGTTGGTTGGTTGCGCAGTCAATAACATCAACAGCTGGCGTCTGATTGATGTTCGTGCGAGGAACCACGTGTGTGGAATGGGTTGAGGGGGAGGGCCCTCCCAGGGGAAGCGGGTTGGCGGGACGGGAGAGGGGGAACCAAGTTAGTCGCAGGACCAGGTGGGGCGGGGCGGGGTGGGTGGTGTAGGTTGCACATACTGCGAGTTGGGAGTGCGAAGTGTGGTTCGCTTGTTTTACGACAAAGTCTCTCGCAAGTTGCATAAGGTACGGAGTAACGCGGGAGGCAAAAATTTTATGTCTCCGACGCTTGCTTGCATAACAAACTTGTGATTCGATCGATATTATTCTGGTTATTCCGCAACAAGTCGTAAAAGCGTTTGCAGGAATGTACACAGTTATGTGAGGGTTTGTGCGCTGAACGGAAATCTCAAGTAAGGCAAAACAATATTGTGAGCTGTACAGCTGTTCGCGTAGGGCTGTAACACACATGAAAGTTTCTGCTCATTTTTCGGGAAGCATCCTCGAAGTTGTCGCTTACTTCCAGAAAACTGGAATACCTTACTACTCAGGTGTTTTTGCTTACTGTACTTTAAATATGAAAAAAGTTACTTCTGAAACTTCATTGTTTTCACTACCCAGTTCTATAAACAAAAGATAGTTCTTCAAACACAAGATAAAGATTTTGATTTTAAAACATGATGATAATGATATAAACAAGTTAACTGAAATATTGCAATAAAACTTTTTTGCTAATTTATAATAACATTCCTATTGCATCTCTGTAAATCTTCACTTATTGTATGATTTAAAGCTAGGTTTTTTATTTTGTATGTTCACAAAAACGTATATTGTAAATGTTAAAAAATAAGAATATTGTAAAAAAACACGTCACACATAAAAGAAATACTATGTAGAAGTAGACAGATAATAAATTATAAATTCAGTATTGCTAACCATCACAACTGTTTATCGATGGTTACTAATTCCAAGAAACAACAATGTACATTATCTCTGTAAAACAAGTTGGGAATAAATATTGTTATTATTATTATTATTATTATTATTATTATTATTATTATTATTATTATTATTATTATTATTATTGTTAATTGAGGTGTATTTCCCTCCTCAATATACGAAAAAGCGTAGAAAATTTTTCTCTTAGTACGTGACGGAGTCGTAATCACTCATCAGTGATCAATGATCTTTAATAGGTCGCAATCCGTGTTTTCTATGAAATTTTGTTTCCATTACATTTTGATATTTTGGAAGATATGCGTTGGTTCTTCGTCCCCTTTTTCGAACTGAAAATAGTTAAAAAATAAATAAAGAAATAAAATTGAGCCAACAACAGGTAAGACTAGAAAAAAAAAGAAGAGATGTAAGAGGAAAAGAAAAATAGTGGTAGATATTGTGATATATCATTACCATGGCAATTCTATGGGTGTATTTCGCCTTTTGCTTGTGCAGTAAAACTCTATAAAAAGAAATTTGGCAGAATGAAAAATTAGATTGACTATGTCTGGAGAAGCGATCAGTGTAATTTCCACCTGTGTTGGTATTCATCATATGTATACAGTGTTATTGAATTCAGTGATAAACATTTACTTTAACCACGATTTAAATAAGGATAGACTTAAATACTACATTCAGTGCACGGTGAACCTCGAGTAGGATATATTTATCTGCAAAGAAACTACACAGAACTTCAAGTTGAACACTCTGAAGCTTCCGAGGAGCTCGGCGAATTTATCATTTAAAGTATCATTCATGGAATACATGAGCAATCAGATGTGACGCATCGATTAGAGTTAATATAGGATTTTCATTTAATGTAAATAATTTTGTTAATATTTTTTCTTCTTTGTGTATTTGAATCTGCCATTATAACGAACCTCGAAGAAGCATCCGCATGATAGATTCAATTCAATATGGATGTAGAAAGAGAACATGTGACTGAAGCTTTATGGAGTGTGGATAAATTTAAAGCCTCTTTTTCCTAATGTTGACTTCTCAATCGTGATATGTAAGGTAAAATTTTACATTTCCAGTTCATAATAAAATAACCTGTAATTGTTTCATTGCTATAAACTTGTTAGTTCATGAAACAAAAATCAACATTTGGAAAAATTATTTCAAGAGAAAATTTGTTTTCTAAAACTTTTAAAACATTTTTTAACTTAATGAAAAAAATAAAAAAATATATAAGAACATGTGTTATATAGTCATTGTTTTGTTTCAAGCCTTAGTTCTAATCATGTGTTTTTTTAAATCTAGTGGAAATGCACGGCATAATATCTCTCAGTGATATTATTCAAAACTACTCATATTTTAAACTAGTAGTGCTATAATTGCACCTGATATCTGCATCATTTTTTGAGCATCCTTTCTCCTGTGCAAAAAGAATTTCAAAAATTGGAGGTGTTTTACGATTATTTAAAATTATATGCATTAACTTTAAGCAGAAATTACGCAATAAACACTAGTTAATTCAAGAAATTACATATAACTTTTTATACATATTTGATTTTTAAGCAGATTTTACTTAATAAAAATTTCTCCAACTTCAATATTTTACTTTTACAATGTTAAATTTTGAAATTTTCGAAACTAAAGAGTTCCCGAAAATGGGACGAGTACGAATTTTTAAACCGTCTGTTAATACATACGAGGAGAAAATTTAAAGAAAGAGTTGGAGACGTTTTTGAGTAAATAATTGTTTAAAAATTGCCTATATTTGATGCAAAATTACGCAAAAACTACTCATATTTTCGAAAAACTGTACACAAAATTATTTTGAGGTGTCATTAAACAACAGAATTCATTAATAAGAATATCAATTTTGGTGAAAATAGTCCAGAGATTTTAGGCTCTAGCGTTGACTACGGCACGAACATAAAGACATGATTTTTGTAGTCAATCTATTTTTCGGTATCAAGGACCCTCAAAACATGGAACGTGCCAGAGGAAGTAATTTACTACATTTAATGACAAGATTTACCCATTTTTTCGTTACCTGGTCCCGACAATAAGAGTTTCTCAAATAGTCGCCGATTTCTGGAACAGAATTACAAACTTGTTCTTCTTACGAAGTAAAGAGAGGACATGTTCGACCAATATTAGAACTTCTCCAATTTTCAATATCGCAAACTTCAAATCGGAACTATGCAGTATTTTAGAGGTCCTTTCTGTATTTCAACAAAATGTTTTAAAGAAAAAATATAGATCATATTTTCAAAGCCAAATACATTTAGAAATGTATTTGACTCTGAAAAAGAGCGCAAGATAACATTGCGGTTATTCTCACAAGCTGATATTTATATAAATAATATTTAAAATAATTTTTATCTTTTCACACAAAAATGCTACAATTTGACGACCAATTTGAACTATATATCTTATCAATTCATCAGATTAAAACAATTCAGAACAAGTAAAAACTTCGAATTTCTGTAATTGTTATTATCCAGACAGATGAATCGAAAAAAATATTGCGCTTATTTGTCTTGCCAGCCTCATCACGATAATTCACGGAGCTATATCTCTCACTGAACCTCCATACTTCGATTGATGAAATGTGAATAGCATAAACTACATTTCGCTTTCAAGCACGCGTTTCAAACATGACGTGCTTGTTGGATACCAAAAAAGTGATTCCAGTTACTCCGATAAATCTGAGACACGTTTCCATCCACATTAGATTCTTATTTAAATGTAGAAAACATTGCATGAGCACACGAAGACACGTGTTTTCATTCTGATGTTCAGCCACACTGTATTTACAGTTCCCAAAATACTGAGCATGAGACCGATGAAAATTAACAGTGACATTGATAACAACATGTGGGGCACATAATGAAAACACTAAGCTAGAAATCACAAAGGAATTCCCTGAGATCTTCAACCCTCATGCTGGCCAACCTTCATAATATCAAGATCCATTCACTGAACATATCGTGACATATCGTTCGTAGATTTCTAAATTTCTTCTCTATCCCATATTATCTTAAAAAAATCCCCTTTGACTTATACGGTGACACAGTTATGAGACGGTTCTAACTCGTTATTTATAAACAACAATGTTTTCATCCCTAAACGTCTTATTCTATCATGTATTTTATGACAGGGTAAATTGTTTAATCTATTCCCACTCTGCATTCCCTAACGCCTTTCTGTGAAACCTAAGATACTTTATTCTCCACTCCTTTTCCCTTGTTTCAAAATTCTTTCTTTTTCAAGTGTCTTCAGTGGTAATTTGCTTTCGTTTCCCCTGAACAAAGGATGTTCTAATGATCATAAAGGGGATAACGGTAATAAAGGTACGAATAATAGAAGAACGTGTACGGATCGTGGAATGCGCGGATGAGGTATACAGGTAGTTCGAGAACGACGAATTATGTGAGACTCGAACTCACGGCATTCTGCTCCGCAAAATTCGCCGATCGCTTTTGCATTACAGAGAGCGCCAGGTTTCTCTTAGTATCTCTTTTTGTTTTGTTTTTTATTTTATTGTACCCTGGCAGTGGATAAACAATTTTACAGGTTTGAAGTAGAAAAGGTTAAAAACAACAAAAGAAAAATATACGTTACAAAGCACCAACATTCTTTATCAGTATGCAGCTAAAAACTGCCGAGATTCTTTCAAAAAACTATCTTGTCATAACAATCTCGTCGCAACTGGTAATAATTGTTTTGCAAATAACATTTCAGTTTCACTTGCCTACAAATATATAGAATACTTAGTAGTACTAGGTATATCAGATGTAAACAAATGGAATGGGGTTTGACACAGAGATGAACCTTGAGGTATTCCGGCCTAAATATGCTAAGGATTGAAAAGAAGTGTAATTTAATTAAACTGAGAAGCTTATGATTTTGAGGAATAAATAGTAATTCAAACACATCATTTTTTAATACCTTTTTACCAGTAACATTCCACTTATTTTAATCCATATTTTATGTTCAGGTAGTTGTTAATTAATAACTATACCGTGCTTCAAATTGCAATAACATACGGGCATTAGACGCACGTGTCATATTGTCATATACATTCTCATTTTTACCAGTTTCATATAAAACTCATTACAATATTTTAAAGACTAGTTATTATTATGGACATATGTTATACCTATGTTCTTGCATAATCCAATTTTATCAGACACTAGCCTAGTCATGGCCTTGACGACCATGGGCTAGAGAGACAAATAGGTCGCAACCCCTTACGCCATTTACTGGCACGTTACCTATAAAATGCTTTTAGCTTATCAACTGGGATATAAAAGTGAAAATGGAGAGTTAATTTTCCCCCTCCCGGAATCGAACCCTGGATCGCGGCATGGAAAGTGAACTCGCTAGCCATCAGGCACCGGAGATGCTAGGGTATGTATATGTATCTATATTTTATATCTACAGTATACTAGCAGAAATAAGTCCCGTCGCGGTCTTTCCACACCGTCAGCGCTGCTGCAACCTGGTGTTCACGTGCTGCAATCACCCCTCGCCATCTCGACGTAGTTCACCAACAATTTCATCCCGTCTACATCCCACTCTGCCCGGTCGTTCTGCCCTGCTCGACCCGTCCAGCATCACACGGTAACTCCAAACAAGAATAAAGCCCATATGGATTGGGAATTGCATTTAACTGAAGCGACATATTGTGTTTTAGCGCCATCTAGAAAAGTTACAACAAAATGAACAGCATAAAAGCCTTTTCCATGAAAAAAAAAACACGTAGATGTGCCAACTTCCATAGAGATCAGTCAAATGGTGTCGGAGTTTATCAATCTCAAACAAACCAACTATATAAAGTACAAAAGTATTATGAAAATGTTCATCTACATTACAGTAACGGAGTAATTAATATATTAGAGTATATGCCGACATTAAGCTACGTTCTAACATTTTATGTTACTTTCATGTCCCTTCTCCACATTTCTCAACGCCATCCTGCGAAGCGCATTGAATTCTCTCTCTTCCATTCCCACTCCTTTCCGTCCCAACATCTTCCTCTCTCTCTCTCTCTCAGCACACCGTTCTTCCCCACTTTCGCCCCCCCCCCCCCGCGCATGCGAACGCGGAGGCTTACGCGGAACGAGCGGCCGGCACTCGCGCTCGCTGTTGTGCTTTTGTTTCTACAGCACGTAGCAGCAGGAACCAATCACAGTGGCCGTGTCGACACAACTTGAAGCCCACTTTAATTGGACCCGAAGCCTTCTCTTAATTACTTTCCTCAATAGTTTTGGAAATTGCTTTTCCGCCGGCCCCGATTCCACAAGCTGTTTCAGATTCCTGCATTTCTCTGTAGCCCCTCTACTTTGAAAGAATGTTTTGCATAAAGTTTGCATGTAATAACATTACGGTGTGGGCGATGTAGGCGTGCGGTGCGGGAGAGAACGTAATTATACCCGGGGACGATTTAGTGAACGCGCGTGGTGCGGGCAGAGCACATTGGCGGGTCGCGTGCGACCGTTACTCCTGTCTGCGCCGAAGCTTGGGTTCGATTCCGCACCCACAGTACACATGCTGCCCCATATCACGGCTACATGCGCGAATAATAGGGTTCCATGATTCTAGTCAACACATTTTAACAACAAGTTTAATGGGCTGTTTTATTACGAACAAATCTGTGGCTTGGTTCAAGAAGAGACAATGTCACTTTTAATTAATTTTCTGTTTGTATGGACAATGTGTGTTTTAAAGCCCCTTTCTTCAGTGCAAGAAGGAACAAAGTCAAAAGTCGATACAATCGATTTCGCTATCGATCGATATAATGGCCTACAATTGTTTTGACATTTCGATGGTGTAAGAAAATCACTCATTTTGTGAAACTTTGAATATGGACATTGCACCTTTTGTGCGCCAAGCCACAGAAATATAATTCGAAGTGAATATAGAATCTATTTCGGACTATATTTCCAAAAGGTCCTATATATTTTTCTGGTATCCCAGTTGTTATACTTTCCATTTTAGACAAATTGGTTTTCCTTTTGTATAAAGTCAAAATGTCCAAGAGATATTTGATATTTGTTTTTGAATAGATATTTATTGACAGATTAGTATTTAAAGAGGGATTGCTCTTTAAGAGGAGAGTTTCATGTATTATGAACTGACTCTCTGATTTGAAAATTATCGCGCCGATGAGGATCAACGACTATAACTATAAATGGCTTGGCAACGTCGTGTTGTCAGCTTTAATTTATCTGCCTGTTGCCTCTGCATATTGTCTACATATCGTTAATGAATATTTTTGTATAAGAATATATAATATGAAAGTCAGTCATGTTACGACAATTAGAAAAACTCTACAGATCAATTTGTTGTGATTCAATGTAATATCAGTGACAAAATACTGTTTCCTACTTTAAAACTGTATCGAAGTGATGAGACCACTAACGTACACAGAGAAATTGGAAACGAGAAATTGAAAATGTTCTGAAAAGGCCTTCAGTGAAGAAGCAATTCGCAGGACCCGGTATTTAGAGTAAGGGGAGAATAAATTTGGTGTGGTTCCTAATAAATAATTACAACACAAAACAGAATGCACTCATCACCTTAAGATGAGCAATAATTAAACGAAAAAATAATATTTTAATGTAATTCGAAACTCGTTTGAAGTTTGTAAACAGAATAACAAGAAAAGAATAAAAAATATATCTTCTGACTACATCTCAATAAATATTTCAAAATCTGGATGCATCTCTCCCGAGAACATGCCTTAAACTACAAAAACAACTCAATAAATTGACCACAACAAAATAAAATAAAATTGAGAATAATCTGCTAGATTAAACAAATCCAATGGGATTATTTTGCGAAATAAATTCCTCTTGGCCTGGAAAATTCGAACCATACCAGCTTCATACTCTACCTACAAGTGAGTTTCAAAACCGTTCATTGCAATATCTCGGCAAGCAATATAACCAGGAGTGAATGTCACAGAGTGAGAGAGTGACAGTAAAAGCGAGGATGAGAGAGAGCGAGATAACGAAAAAGCGGGAGAGCGAGTGAGAACGAGAAAGCGCGAGAGCGAGCGAGTGAGAGTGAGAGAGAGCGAGAGAGCGAGCGAGAGAGAGCGAGAGAGCGAGAGCGAGAGAGCGAGAGCGAGAGAGAGAGCGAGAGAGAGCGCGCGAGAGAGAGAGAGCGAGAGCGAGAGAGCGAGAGCGAGAGCGAGAGCGAGAGCGAGAGCGAGAGCGAGAGAGAGAGCGAGAGAGAGCGCGAAAGAGAGAGCGAGAGCGAGAACGAGAGCGAGAGAGTGAGAGAGAGAGAAGATATAGCATTTGAAGCTTGCGGAGGAGCGAGGTAGCGTGCGTGATGGAAACGTGATATGCGTAGTCGCATTAATCCGCAGGTATGGCATTCGCAGGGTTGCAAAACTCGAGTCACGTGACCGGGTGCGCAAGGGGATGGGGGATTCCCTCCAAACGAACACTGCATTCGGCGCTGCAGGACCGACTGTTTTAGGACGGAATTCACGAGGCAATTCCCGCGCGTGCAGCGTAATTCAAACATTAAGCCAAAAGAAAGCGCACGTTCCAAAATATTTTTGCTTTCTCCGCAAACAAACAAAATTTCACTGCAAAGAAAACAAAGTGTTGGAGGATGTAATCGATTTAAACACTGCTAGCTCATTTCTTCGTTTTCCAATTCAGTGCGCCTGGCTTATTCTTGGAATTATTTGGAAATTACGTAAGATAATAGACTGAATTTTTCATTAGAATATTTTGGAGAAATTATCGTTTTGTTAGAGATGAAATGAAGCTAGGGAAAATATCTTCAATTTTATCAAGATCTTTGGGTATTTGTTATTGTTGTAGCGTAGCAAAAGCGGTCAAAATTACGCAGAACTTTAGTTTCGTTCATTACAAAACGAGATAAGTCAACAATCTGAAAGGAAAAATGTTGCGATTCAAAAAATATTTTCTTTATATGACTGGAGCATTGCTGTACGCACGTATACTTTGTATTAAAGATGCTAAAACACATTTGGCTCACAATTTGTGGGATTAATTATCATATTTACAAAAGAAAATGTTTATTTTCTGAA
This sequence comes from Teleogryllus occipitalis, assembly GCA_011170035.1. Lineage (NCBI taxonomy): Eukaryota > Metazoa > Arthropoda > Insecta > Orthoptera > Gryllidae > Teleogryllus > Teleogryllus occipitalis. Next base: position 179,921 of record BLKR01000570.1, read on the forward strand.
TTTGTGAAGTTATGAAAAATGGGCAAGATGCATTTGGAGCACTTAAAAGAAAATCTTCTTGAGGTATCGAAGAAACTGTTATGAACATTTTTCAATTTTATGTAAAGTATTATTTGTTCATCGTTTGCTTCTCGAAACAAATAAGGATTTTTTTAAAAAGCAAATCTTAGAGCATAAAACCTGTATTAGAGGGATTTTAAAAATACATGAAGAATACGAACTTAAGGTGACTTACTGTAATTCCACTCCGAAAGAATGACCATACACACGTATTTTATTTAAATTTAGTAATGAAATTGGAAATAATGCTTTATGCCATTATTATTATTATTATTATTATTATTATTATTATTATAACATAATTGTTATAAATGATACAAGGGTGATATGAATATCGAATGAAACGAGTATTGCATTTGAACTACAAGGCGTTAAGTGAACCGATACAAATTTTAAAATATTTATCACGCAAACTTTAATTCAAGTCGTTAAAAATACAATAACAAAATAGAAAGTTTCTGATTTAATGCAGTTGTTTACATTTAAAACAAAATGAATCAGTAAGAAGTCGTTAATTACACGTGACCTTTGAAATAAGCAGAGCATCACATTGGATTCTGCCAAGATATACTGAAGATCCAAAATTGCATTCGGTTCCGCTAGATAGGGCTTTAATAACTCATCACAATTCCATTTTTGGCAAAACAATTGTGTTCAAAATTTGCAATTTTTTTGAGATTATCGAAAAAATATTTTACTGAGAAGAGTCATAGGCGTATAAATTGCTACTATAAATACAGCAGTAGTCCACATTGGCATGTTGAAATTTTGTAGCTCCAGGATATTGCAAGCATAAGATAGTGAAACTCTTGAGACGCCAAATTGGAGGATGAGTTTAGCTCAGAATCAGCATTGCAGCAATCTCTGCAGCGACTCTGAGCGGACAGTCAAAGGGTTTGAGATCAGATAGGGAACTAGGTCGATTTCACTCTCAATCAATACCAGACGAATGCCGGGGCAGTACTCTAAAAGCAGGCCATTGTCAGTGTGCGATCTTTCCTTCTTCATATCTACCCTATTCTCCCAACCCTCTCACCTCTTACTTACACAAACTATACATGCATTACACTACTACACATGCCGGGAGATCAATCGGGCGCATAGAGCTCGTTCTGGATGCTGCAGTACCCCGTTGAGGGAGATATCTGGGTGGGAAAACACTCTGCTAGTCGAGGTGTAGGTCGACGTCAAACCTCACCAATCAGCGGGGCTGGCACACCGCCAACTCCCAGTTTAAAAAATCGAATGTGACTAACGACTATAGCAGTTGTGCCCCGAAACATCAATTGATCTGTCAACACCTCAAGCACACGTTAATGGAGACGGAATTCTGATACGGCGAGGGGCGCTCAGTCAACGCTCCGTACGTCTCTTTCGTAGCTTCCTCGTCGCTTTTGCACAGCAAAGATGTTCCCTTCGAAGCCTCGAACTGGCGCCCACTAGTCATGTTTATCGATTTTTTGTCACCAAGAAATGCTTAAATTTTCTTCGAAAGGTGGAAATTTGCTTATGCTTTCGTAAAAACAAGATATCACACACGACTTCTATCGTAACGTAGGTCACATTCAGGGGTCCGAAGGCTATGTTGAAACACCATGTGTATTTATGATTTTACCCCTTTTTTCGTTAAAGTAAAGTTTTGTTTCGTTTGATTAAAGTAGAACCTTTAAACGTGCAGCAAAAGCCAATCCGGTGGGCCTTCAAGTCGCTAAGTCTCGACCGCACCATCAGGCAAGCGGCATGGAAGGGGAATGGGCTGACTTGGGCGACGACCAACGAGCAATGGCGGTGGCGTGAGGCAGCGCGCGTCAGTGAGCGTAGGTGAGCGTCGGTGGGCTTCGTTGGGTGTCGGTGTGCGTCGGTGTGCGTCGGTGTGCGTCGGTGTGCGTCGGTGTGCGTCGGTGTGCGTCGGTGTGCGTCGGTGTGCGTCGGTGGGCGTCGGTGGGCGTCGGTGGGCGTCCGTAGGCGTCAGTGGTAGGCGTCGGTGGGCGTTAGTGGGCGTCGGTAGGCGTCCGTAGGCGTCGGTGGGCGTCAGTAGGCGTCCGTAGGCATCGGTGGGCGTTGGCGGGCGTCGGTGGGCGTCGGTGGGCATCGTTGGGGGTCGATGGGAGTTGGTGGGCGTCGATGGGTGTCGGTGGGCGTCGGTGAGCGTCGGTGAGCGTCGGTAGGCGTCAGTAGGCGTTCATAGGCGTCGGTAGGCGTCGGAGGGCATCGGTGGGCGTCGGTGGGCATCGTTGGTCGTCGGTGGGCGTCGGTGGACGTCAGTAAACGTCGGTGGGCGTCAGTAGGCGTCGGTAGGCGTCGGTAGGCGTCGGTAAGCGTCGGTGGGCGTCGGTGGGCGACGGTGGGGTCAGTAGGCGTCGACGGAGGCGCCGGCGGCGGGACGTCCGCGTCGCTTTCTGCGCTCGGATCCCCCGCAAAGCCCAGCTAATCTCTTTAGCGCCCCGCGAGTCACTTGCACGTTCTTTTTGCCCCGGGGCGGCGGCGGCGGCGGAAGCACGACTTGCGCGCGCGGCGGGGTGTGGCACTCGGCGCTTGAGCGGCACGGAGAGCGGAATGGCAGGGGGCAGAGGCCAACGAAAGCGGAGAGGGCGGTGAAATGTGAAAAAATGGTGGCGGAGACGAGGACAAAGTGGAGAGGACATGAAGTCAAGTGGTGACATATTGGGGTTAGGGGGTGAACTGAAGAGTGAGAAGCAGGAAGGAGCGCGAAGGAGGCGGGACAGGTAGGAGGTGAGTGGACGGAGAGGGGACGGAGAAGAGACATGGTGGGGACGGGATGCGGATGGGTCATGAATGAGAGTGGTTCGGGTTTGCAATGAGAAAAGAGGGTCGATCCCGAAATGAAAGGAGGGGAATAAAACATACAATAATTGAATATTCCTATGGCACTATGAGAGAGTTAAAATCAATCATACATTCGAAAACCTGAAATGAGATAAACGCTGGAGACAAAAGACACAGAAAAATACGAGATTACATAGGGGACAATATGATAGAACATAGAAAAGTGGACAGAACTGCAAAGAGCAAAATGGAAGTAGAGGAGATGGAGGTATCACGGGGATGAATGTTGGGAAGGGGGAACTAGGGGCTGTACGACGTGATCACAGCGCTGTACAAGGCTGAAAGATAATGGCGAGAGACAAAGGTAACCGCAATTGGCCAGGGTTGATGTAAGATGGGGGTGGGCAACAGTATTGAGGACTGAAGAGGGGTAATGAATGATTATTTCCAGACAGGTCAAGGGTACAGTTTACTCAAGTGCCCGTACCAGTTAGTATAATGAATGATTGAACAGCGCAAGGTGACCGTGTTCTTTCCAGCTGGATGTTTAGAGTCAACCTACAAGTTGCCTTACGGGGTACTTCCTCCTACAGGTAACATTCTCAGCTTGGTAACTCCCCACTTGGGACAAGTTCAAAACTGCGGATTGGTCCCCCGACATGTGTAGTAATGTACAGAATGTATGAAGTATGCGAGTAACGTAAGAAGGGAAAACAAGGAAGCGGAAGGAAAGGTGTCGCACAGTCTGTGGCCCGTTTGTTTGGGTACTGCTCCAGTATTCTCCTGGTACAGATCGAAGAAACCTCGTAAAACTACCGATCAGAGCAGCCGATCCCGAGGACTCTCCTCCAGTCTCTGAATAGCTGCTTTATAGCGAGAGTCGGAAACCCGCAACCGTCGGGACTCGAGCCCTAGGGACTTCCAATCAGTCACAGTAAAGACAGTGCGTATCCTGTTCTGAGATAACACAACCGGTTGGAATACTGATGGTTCAAGAGGAAGGAGAAAGTACAATGCAGTTCTGTGAGAGGTAACAACGAGCGAACTCGGAAAATTGATTGATTGATTGATTTTTTCGTGTTTCCGGGCGCGTCAACTGCTTCGGTCATTAGTCCCGTTAGTATAGTGCGTGTTTTTCTCTCGGAAGATGGCGGTAATCTTCCCCCTCTGGATGGCGAGATCCGGCGCCGACCTACCGTTAGCTAATGGGGTTTCCCCCAACCAGGACTCTCCCATCAGCGGGGCACCGCCCCAGCCGGGATAAGCTCTAAGCTCCCGACCGGTCTCCTGGAATATGTGGTATTGTAGTGCATGTTAGTGTAAGTGTGCGTGTGTGTAAGGGGAGAGGATAGGACAAGGAAGAGGAAGGACAGATCACGCGCGGTCCGTAGCCCGTTTAGTAGGGTAGTGCTCCGGCATTCGCCTGGTGTTGATGGGAGAAACCACGGAAAACTACCGATCAGAGCAGCCGGCCGCTAGATTTCTCCTCCAGACAACGGCTGAATTCGACCTAGCTGAAAAGCTAGTGTCGAAAATCCTGCCGCCGTGGGGAGTGGGAACCTAGGACCTCCCGGTCAGAGGCGCTGCAGTGACATCTGTTGATGCACTGAGTTACAGCTACCGTTGAACACGGAAAACGTCTTGCGTAGAGAGTGAGCGATCGCAGCTCCAGGCGCAGGAGCAGCCCGAACCAGCCGGACAAGAAGGCCTAAGCTGCTGAACCGCAGGCGGCCGGGGCGCGAGGTGAAGCGCAGGCGGCCAAGGCGGAGGGGGCGTGGCGAGGCGTCACCGCGCGTCCTCGCCCGTCCTCACCCGCGAGGACCTGGCGGCGCCGCGCCCGCCCTCCTTTGTCGTCCGCCTTAATGAGCGCAAAAAGGAGGACGCCGCGCCGGGCGAGGACACGGCGAGATCTGTCCGCCCCGTCCTCACCGTCCTCAGCCCATCGGCGGCGGCGCCCTCGACCACGCCCTGCACGGGTCACGAGGACGGGCCGCGCCGCGCCGCTGCCCCCGCACGTCACGCCTTTTTGCCGGCATTTGTTACTGCATACTGCCATGGTCAGGGGGAAAGGGGTAATATCCACGCAAAAAAATTGGGACCGAGTATAAAAACTACGCTCCATTTGCGGTATTCATCGCAATTAATATGTTAAAAAGTAAACAGTCTCTCAGTTATTATATACATTACAATAGAACAGAAAATATGCAAGTGTGTACACCTACCCACACAAAAAACAACCGCGCCAACTGATGACGTACAAAACTACCTAAAACTATGGTGCAAATGCTTAATTATATCCTGAAAAAACTATTTTCTTGAAAGAAATTGTGTACATGTTTTATACTTGCCCCAGCACCCATGGCACTTGGTAACATCTACGAACTTGTGTTTGGTGTGTGATGTCCTTCTGGACTGCCTTTACTCTCATCACGGCTCTTCTCTAGCTTTTCTCGTGACGGTCACCCCCAGCAACGCACACTTTTCGAGATCTTGCAGAAGACACAAGCCGTAGTGCGGAAATATTGCAACAGTGAGGAATTTAAGGTCTATGACCGGTGGTACACAAGTCAGCAAGAAAAAGGCAAACTTTCCTCTTCTCAGAGCTGGCAACAAAAAAAGCTTTTAATTTCCGAACTCTTCAACGTGTTGTCAAGCGCAGTAGCGTATATTCCGCGACGGATGTTTCCCTCTTGCGGAACATCTTGACGCGCGTTTGTCAAAGAGCATGAGCTAAAGCAAAAATTGTATAACTCCTCACCGAGCTGGTCAAAATTTAAAATATTTGGTGACGACGTTATTTGCATCACAATTCGTGGTTTTAATTTCGTGCGGGACAGTCTGGACATTCCTTACAAATACTGAAATAAATTTAATGTTTCCGAAAATCAAGAAGCAATTTACATTGTTTGGGCCATTTGAATAAGGAAATAAAGTTTTATTTACTTTCCAGAAGCAGACAAATTATCTCAGTACACTTTAGGAGTATCGGAGAAAACAAAGAATACCCACAATGGAGATGGGATAACGTCCTTTAAATTCATATTCAGTTGTTTTCTTTAGAGTTAATAAATTAATTAATTCACTCAATATTCTCTATAATGTGGATTAATACCCAAATAATATTTAAAATATATACCTCTATTAGCCTAGAAAATTCTCTGAACACAATTTATCTTTAAAATATTTACACGTGCAAATATTTATTAATAAAATTCAATGAATGGACCAATCGATTTGTTCATTCACTCATTCAGAGGATATTTAGTTAATATTAGAGAACGAAATAAATAGACGGAAAGTTTCTTCGATAAACGAAGGCTTACAAAAATATAAATCATTGTGTTACATGTCAAAATGTACACTATATTCGTCCATGGGCATAAAATATAAAGTATCGTGCTGACTGTCTGTTAATCAAAACAGACTTCCTTTCAACATTGACCTCGTGACTTTGAAATATGGAAAAGCAGATTTCGTGTGTATCCTAAACAACTTCATACTCTAAAGTGTGAGTGACAACGTATTGCACGAAATATCGTGTTTTCATAACCATTAAATAGTACTCTTCAAATGCAGATAAACTAAGATTAATGAAAACACATTTTACTGAAGGTAAATGAGACTCACATTTCTTCAACTAAAGCATAGTAATTCGGTGTAAAATAAAATCTTAACATAAAAGATAAAATTTGACCGAGAAAGGAATGTGTTCTTTGCTTCTTCTTCTATTTTCAATAATTTTTACAATTTTTCAATGTTTCATAATATCACCACGACTTTTATAACGTTATTTGGAATCTTCGTCTTTCAATTGAAAACAATCACTTATTTCATTGTCTTTCGAAGAAATTAAAAAAAACGCTGCTTAAAATAGTCCCATATGCTTATTTATTTTCCGAAAACATTTTTTAATTAGCGCGTAGAATTCATATTAAATGACCTAGATCAAAGAGCAAACTCACATTTTAATCAGACTAATAGTTTTGATCGTTCTAGTTAAATGTAATTCCGAAATATCACGACAAACATTTTTTGAAATAATAATCAGAACTTCGTTGATTTAATTGAAAATATACAAATGGTCATTCCTCAGATGTAAATTCATCAAAAAAATCATTAAATTATTACGTTATAGCACCAGTAGCAAAATGTATGTAGTAAACAGTAAGGGTGATGTTCCTTTTTCCTTCCAGTCCTGCGCAGCGTTCAACAGGACCCAACTTGGAGGTCGCAGTTGGGCATTAACTGGAACACGCTTTGCCTGCAGACCGAATGTTACGAGGGGCGGGGGTGGGGGCGGGGGCGGGGGCGGGGCGGGGCGGGGCGCGAGTGCGGGCGCGGGCGCGCGCCAGCAGACCGTGGTTGCGTGTCGTCGATTAATCACGTAGATTGCCCCGTTGACGGGCCTTCCCAGAGGCCCGGGTTCACTCCCCCGGGGAGCGGGAGGGGGCTTATGAAACGGCGGAGACGCGGCGCGCCTCTTATTTAAGGACCCCAGCGGCCGCCGCCGCTCGCCATGAGGAAAATTAAGCTCACTTTCCTCGAGATGAAGTTTCTTCCTGGCACGTTTTCCTGGACGATTTGCCTGCTGGCCGACATGTCAGATCACAATTACGTATCACTTTTAAATTTGTCGATGGCAAAAGGACGAACATGCCAGTAGAAAGTGCAAGTTACTGTTGAAAGTTAACTAGAGTATGTATATGTATGACTTCAATTTCATGCAATTTCGGCTTTGCTGCTGCTGACAACAACAACATAATATAACATATAATAATAATAATAATAATAATAATAATAATAAATAATAGTAATAATATCTATTATTATTATTATTATCGCTTTCTGAATTTTTGCGTTGTGCGCATGCGTGTAATCAGAATAGGAGCACATAACGTTCATTTAATTCCATTGTTTGAGAAAGAAATGTCAATTACTACAGGATGACGTATAAGGAAATGGGTAACGCAGATCACAAGATCTTTAACTATGGAGGATCAAAATGCAAAGTTTGAATAAGTAGTAACTGAATTGGTATATTAATTAGTAACCTAAAACTGCCAAAATACATCGAAACAAAACCATGAAAAATGGTTTCTCAAAAAGTAGCACAAACCCTGTTCTAAAAAACTTAAACATCAAACTTCAACGCTGCATTAAATTAATTATTTTAACTAAAAGACTCATTACAAACACTCAAATACCATTGAACAGTTTACATAAATTCACAACTATTCATTTTCTACCAAGAATATCATAAAAGTTGCTGTTCCATTACGTAACAATAAACAGTAACTTTTATGCAAAATACATTAGCAAATATTTAATGGTAGACAGCTTATTCCTTGGAGCCTTGCTAACCCTTGATGTCATCTCAGTCATCGGTAAATAGGCCCTAAGTATGAGAATACAATCGGTATGCGCAGTATGATACACATATTAATAACTTACTCAAATATTTGCTTTTTTCAAACAAAATGGAAACTGTTGATTTTTTTTGTATTTTATCTGAGTTTAAGAACATCTAACGCAACCATACATACACATGTTAAATAGTGGGAGGTTGCACAGTATTCTTTAAAATGGTTTGCTTTGGAAATGAGTAATATAAATATCAGTTTGTCGAGAAGAGGTGCAATCTAAATTTATGGTAACAGCCGTCGAAGAAGCTGATTATTACTAATCTGTTTCTGCATATTGAGGTGAGTCATTTCTATCTCAAGGACAGAAATATCTCAAAACTGGGACACGCCTTAAGTAATTTCAGTGTAAATACGTGAAAGTGTAGAATTAAATATGTAATTGGACATAAACAATGTACTAGGGGACGCTATGATACAAAGCCAAAAACTGCCAAATTGGGATGACAAGTGAATTCATCTACGTAGTTCAAGGAATACTGCAGATTTGATAATCTTCTGGGCTTTCATCAGCATCGAGAAACTTTAAGCAAAAAGTAATAAATTCATTTTCAGACTGCATCAATATTTAGTTGCTGTGATGTGCTGTGGGATGATTTAAAATGTCAGAGCATATTAGCTGCGAATGGATGGTAATGGAATATTATTATGTCGCCAATAAAACAGGTTACTAAAGCAGGATTTTTAAAATCCTAGAATGTCGTAAGAAACTGAAGATTTATTGTCTGTTAAAGAACGAACATCCAAGGGAAATAGAGTTGAAGCTTTGTTTAAACATACATTTCATACGTGACTGAATGAGTAGATATGAGAATGCTTTGGGGGTTTACAATATTTCGATAAATATATTAATAGGTCAACAGTATTACTACTGAAACTAATTGAGTAAGCAATTGAATTATGAATCAATCTCATTTCACAAATACCAAGTGGTATGTGTATTCTACAATTTACCTACAAGGTATGCATATTAATTACATTGAATTCAGACTGTCCCTTACAAATTTTATGTCCGTGGCGACTTAAATAAGAAAATGTAAACAGTAAGAGGTGATATTTAATCCAAGCGAATGAGACGAGGAAGGGAGAGAAACTCAAAACGAAGGAGAGAAAAAAGAGCGAGGAAACTAGATTCTCGGGAGGTGCGCGGGACTCGTGTACAGAATCCCTAACCGAAATCACATCTTAAAAGTTGGGAGCGAATCGCGCGCATCTTCGCCAATAAATTGAATTTCTTTTCGCATCCAGTCGGAAGAGGAACAAAAAAGTCTCCAGTCTCTCTCAACTTTTTTTATCTCTTCAGGATTTGCAAGGTTTGGCAGATTTCACGGAGTGTAAGAAGTTTTCAACGCAGTTACTATTAAAAAAAAGATATCTAACGTACATTTATAATTAGGCTTTAAAATTAACGCAGTAGAAAGAATATTAATTGCTCACGAAATTCCTAATAGTAATTTACAGTTAATTGGGTTTGAAATATTAGATCTAAGACCTTATTCAGGGTTTTCTTCCTAAATTCAATCACATATTTCTTCATTTCGATGACAGTACAAGATATAATATGTCAGAAGATTTTATATGGTAAATTCAGTAAAAAATATTTTATTCCTCCTCCATTAATTTTATTTTTTTTCTGCTCCTGAGTAATATTTCAATTACCACGTACGCAAATTTATCCTAGGAAATTGGAATATAACACTTACGAAAAAATCAATTGCCGTGAAATGAAGTAACGTATTGAAAAATGTTTGAATTTGTATAAATTGCAAAAATAATCTACAAGTAGTAGCTAAAATAACGGCAATAGTGAGAAATTAAGGCAAATTCTGGTTCTACCCGCGTCTTGTTCTCGTTGTGCCTCCTAAACGTCTTGTGTAAGACAATAACAATCGGATCACGAGAATATGAAGGCAAATAATGACAATAAAAAATTATCATGAGAAACAAAAAAAGTCAAAAGAATACTTGCAGCGTGACCCACAAACTCCAAAACTAGAATTTGAATCCCGGTGCCCGTAGATGGAAAGCAGTCTACGTTTGGGGACAATCGACCAGATCAAAAGGATAGACCCCGACGTAAAGAAATATGTCAGCAGCACTGTAGAAACACGAGGCACTCCGGAATAAATGAAGAGGGAAAACTTTCAGAAAAGGAACTTCTGAGGAGGCATCGAATAGAAACGAAGGAAGGGAAAAAAAGGAACTCAGATATAGGCGCCCGCGTTGCTTGTCTCGACTTCACCGAGTTAAAGTGGAGCCATTCATCTTATTTGTTGAACCGCATGTGTGGCAAACAGGCGGTTTTAATCCGTCTGGGGCAGATTTATAGGCGAAGTTGCTTATCAAGTTGCGGCGCGGAGACCGCGTTGGCGCGAAAGTGTTCCGGTCTCCCGCCTGCGGAAGAGGCATAATTTTATATTTTGTTTGTCTCTGGACGGCTCCGCAGCACGCACGCACCCACGGGCCCCGCAGCCGGAGTGTCTTCCTGGCCGAGGTTCTGCAGGGAAACGTCGCAAGGCTGGAAGTTGTACTGAATTAAAGGCCGCCGGAGCACAATTGTATTGAAACACATTTGACTTAGATTAAGGCTGGAAGTTGTACTGACTTAAAGGCCGCCGGAGCACAATTGTATTGAAACACATTTGACTTAGATTAAGGCTGGAAGTTGTACTGGCTTAAAGGCCGCCCGAGCACAATTGTATTGAAACACATTTGACTTAGATTAAGGCTGGAAGTTGTATTGAATTAAAGGCCGCCGGAGTACAATTGTTTTGAAACACATTTCACTTACATTAATGCAAATAATGATGATAATAATAATAGTAATATTATTATTATTATTATTATTATTATTATTATTATTATTATTATTATTATTAAAAATAATCAAAAAGTTCAATAATTTATGAGGCTTAAAAGAGAAGAACGGAAGAAGTTAGAATCGGAATTAGTTGTAACAGCTGCCCAAGATCAGGCGTTGAGAACGTGGTTCTCTAAATTTCCCCCAAATTTCCTGAGATGATAAATGCCGCATTTGCCACGAACAAGTAGAAACCATTGATCATATCGTCGCAGCTTGTCCAATTCTAAAAAAAGCGACTGGGTGTGTGGTTGCTTCCACTGGCATATCTGCATCGCCCTCAAAGTATCAAACACATGCACCAAGTGTAACGAATATTCACCAAAACCGATAACGTCTCTTGGACTGTAGTATGCAATACATATGGCCTACACAATGCAAACTGGTCGCACTCCATGGATAACAAATTCAAACTGAAAATATATACTATGCGTCTATTATATGTAACTAATCAAAATTCGTTTTCATTCCCAAAAATGTTAATACAAGATCGCTCCACCTCTTGGGATAAGATGACGATGTAGCGATTCGGCGTCAGCAATAAAATGTCAAATCATAACGGAGTTTTTCAGAAACGGCTAAGAGGAAAACGGATATTTCGAATTTTCTTTAATTTTTAAAATATTAAGCACTAAAGAAAATAAATATTAGTCTCCGATAATTTTTCCAAATAATTTGTTTTCACTGTTCTCAAAAATGTTAATTATTGAAGACGGCATCACACTGCAGAAGCGCGGGGGCAAGCTTACGACAAAAAAAGAGAAACGAAAATAAGAAATATCCAAATTTCTGCAAAGCTTTCAAATATTAATTTCAGGACTGAAGAAAATAAATATAACTCTCCCATTGATTTTCCAAATCATTTGTAGCCACCGTTCCAGGAATGTTCTTTATTTAAAATGCAGAAGCAAAAAGAAGTACACGAGAAACAGGGGAACGTAAATATGAAATACCGGGAGCGGTAGCTCAGTGCATCAACTGATGCCACTGCAGCGCCTCGGACCGGGAGGTCCTAGGTTCGAATTCTGACGGCGGGAGGATTTTCGACACTAGCTTTGCAGCTAAGTCGAATTAAGTCGCTGTCTGGAGGAGAATTCTAGCGGCCGGCTGCTCTGATCGGTAGTTTTCCCTAGTTTCTCCGATCACCATCAGGTGAATGCCGGAGCAGTACCCTACTAAACGGGCCACGGACCGCGCGCGATCTTTGCTTCCTCTTCCTTGTCCTACCCTCTCCCCTTACACACTCACTAACATGCACTACACTACCACATATTCCGGGAGACCGGTCAGGAGTTTAGAGTTTGTTCCGGCTGGGGCGGTGCCCCGCTGGTGGGAGAGTCCTGGTTAGGGGGAAACCCCACTAGCCGACAGTAGGTTGGTGCCGGATCTCGCCATCCAGCAAGGGAAAATTACTGCCATCTCCCGAGCAAAAAACATGCACTACACTAACGGGACTAATGACCAAAGCAGTTGACGCGCCCGGAAACACGAAAGAAATCAATCAATCAAAATGAAAAATATGAAATCTTCAATTTTCTACAAAGCTTTGAAATTATAATTTAACGACTGAAGAAAATAAATATTTCTCTCCGATAATCTTCAAATTATCTGTTTCCACGCTCCCCAGGCATGTTGATTAGGGGAGGGTGGAGGGCGCTCGCTCCGCAGGAAGCAAGAAGGGCGCTGCACAAGGGAGTCGCGGAGCGGAAGGGCGCCGCACGCGCCTGGGAGACCCGTCGACGGCGTGGGCGATGCTGAGGGCGTGGGGGGCGGGCGCGAGTGAGGGTGAAAGCGATGGTGACGGCGAAAACGAGGGCGTGGGCGAGTGCTTGTGCGTGGGCGACACCGACGGGAAGAATGGAGAGGGCAAAGTGGAAGGCGAGGGTGAGGGCGCGGGCGAGGGCGCGGGCGAGGGCGAGGGCGAGGGGCGAGGGGGCGAGGGCGAGGGAGCGAGGGCGAGGGCGAGGGGCGAGGGGCAGGGGGGCGGGGGCCGAGGGCGAGGGCAGAGGAGGCGAGGGCGAGGGCGGGGCGAGGGCGAGGAGGGCGAGGGCGGGGAGCGAGGGCGGGGGCGAGGGCAAGGACGAGGACGAGGGAGAGGGCGAGGGCGAAGGCGAGGGCGCGGGGGCGGGCGGAGGCGGGCGAGGACGCGGGGGCGGGCGAGGGCGAGGGGGCGGGCGAGGGCGCGGGGGCGGGCGAGGGCGCGGGGGCGGGCGAGGGCGAGGGCGAGGGGAGGGCGAGGGCAGATGCAGGGGCGAAGGCGAGAGCACTTGAGCGCGAGTGCGAGCGCGGGCGGCAGGGCGAGGGCGAGGGGGCGTGGGCGAGGGCGAGGGCGAGGGCGGGGGGCGAGGGCGAGGGCGAGGCGAGGGCGAGGGCGAGGGGAGGACGACGGCGAGGGCGAAGGCGAGGAGCGCGGGCGCGGGGGCGGGCGAGGGCGAGGGTGAGGGCGAGGACGCGAGGACGCGAGCGCGGGCGCGGGCGGCGCCGCGTTCATTTAAACGCCGCAAATTGAATGCGCGTCGGCGGAATGAAGGTGGCGCGCAGCGAGGCGCGTGAAGAGGGCGAGGCGCGGGCGTCGCGACGCGATGCGACGCCACGCGGTGTCGGGTGGCGTGGCGCGGGCTCGCGTCGTGTTGCGTGACGCGCGCGCCCCGCCGCCGCCGCCGCCGCCGCCCCCTTTGACTCGCGCCGCGGCGCCTGTGCGTCACGCGAGAGCGCGCGCTTACGCACACGACCGCGCCCCCACCCCCGGCGCGCGACGCAGGCCATGCAGCCTCTCGCCCACGAACCCCCGCACCGCAGCGCCGACGCCGCCGCTGCCGTTCCCTGCTCTGGCAGCCGTCGCTTCCCCGCCTTCAACCCCGCGGCGGAACCCTTCAACAGCCGGCACTACGGTGGTGAATTTTCCGCACGAGCTAGACAGCTACTCCAATTCAACAGCTGTCTCGAGAAGAATTCTGCCTCTCGGTCGTTCATTGATTGATTGAGTTTTTCGTCTAATGCTTTGGTCATTAGTCCCGTTAGTGTGGTGCATGTTTTTTTCGGGAGATGGCGGTGATCTTCCCCCGCTGGATGGCGAGATCCGGCGCCGACCTACCGTCCGCTAGTGGGGCTTCCCCTAACCAGGACTCTTCCACCAGCGGGACATCGCCCCAGCCGGGAGAAGCTCCAAGCTCCCGACCGGTCTCCCGGAATATGTGGTAGTGTAGTGCATGTTAGTGTAAGTGTGTGTGTAAGGGGAGAGGATAGGACAAGGAAGAGGAAAGAAAGATCGTGCGCGGTCTGTGGCCAGTTTGGTAGGGTACTGCTCCGGCATTCGCCTGGTGTTAATCGGAGAAACCACGGAAAACTACCGATCAGAGCAGCCGGACGCTAGAATTCTCCTCCGGATAGCGACTGCATTCGACCTAGCTGAAAAGCTAGTGTCGAAAATCGTGCTGCCGTCGGCACTCGAACCTAGGACCTCCCGGTCAGAGGCGCTGCAGTGACATCAGTTGGTACACCGCCGTTACTACCGCTCTCGGTCGTTCTGAATCGAATTTTTATTCCGATCAACTCCAAGCGAATGCCGGGTCAGTGCTCTAAGAAACGAGCCACGTACCGTGCGCGATCTTCTCTTCCTCAACCTTGCCCTATCCTTCTCCCTTACACACTCATTTACATTTACATGCTCTGAACTTCACTATTATACATGTAGAGAGATCATGTGCGAGATTGTTGCTCCGGCTCAGGAGGTGCTCAACGTAGGAGGAATATTCCCGGAGGAAAAAAATTCTTCGGATAAGTTGGCGCCGGATGACATCTTAGAGTGGAGGAAGAACACTGCCTTCTCCTGGGATAAAACATTTACTACACTCACTGGGGTAATGACCATTGCAGATAACGTGTCCGGAAACATAAATTAATAAATAAATGGAACGCCTACGCTCCCACCGACGCACCCTCGTCTCCTCGCAATGTCGCACTCTACTCTTGTACGTGCGCTGGCCTCGATTCCGTTACCTTCTCTTTGAGCCGCCGCAGTTCCTGCGAATTAAATCTTCACCGACGCTGTATTTTGTAATGTAACATTAATTTGATGGTTCACACTCTTCTAGTCAATGAACTGTTCCTAACATGGCAATGTAATTCAACCCTACGTCTCCCATTCCTTTAGGTTTGTGTTATTCTGTTCTCGTTGTGTTGACACTCACCGACGAGAACTTCTAAATAACTCTCGCCTCTATGCCCGAAGTAACGTCTCCGCATATCCTCAATCTAGAAATCATTAGCTGAACGCCGCCGATGCGATCCACATGCTCACCACTGCACGCGCCGTCTAAGAAGCTCCCACCCACGTACATTTCTCTTTACTGTATTTTTACATTCTCGTTACCGCTTACACAGTAGAGAAAAAGTTCTGTAATGCTGCGCCAAAGAACGGCGATTTTTCGGCATAAAAATGTATTACAGGTCCCTGGTAACGAAGAAGTAGATAAATTCAGTTGCTAAATTAAAAAAATATTCTCTAATACGTGGTGTAGCCAGAATACATGTTTTGTGGGTCCTTGATACCTAAAAATCGAATGATTGCAAAACGTCTGTCTGTCCGTCAGTCGGTCCGACCGTCTGTCCGTCCATTCTGTGATAATCGCTAGCTGCTAAACCGTTTAGCCGATTTTCTCCAAAAATGATATTACCCAATCAATCTGTCTGGTGCAGAGGCTCCTTGAATTCGAAACCGAAATTTTAATTTTGAGAAGTACTTTACATGATAACCCTGGGACATTTTCAAAAGTTTCAAAAATGGCTCCATTGTGTTTGATTAAATTTTGTCGTCGGATAGTCTGAGGCACTTTTAAGAGAATGAGGCAGGTCTCATTTTCGTTGACAACTGATTTTTTGAAAACTGCTCAAATTCAAAAGTTTTTCGGTGTCTTCCTACAGCTACAAATATGAAAAAACAATTTTCCTAAACCAAATCTATCTCTTAAAGAAAGATTTTGAAATAAGTTCATGTGCAATTTTTCGAAAAGTTTGAGTACTTCTCGCTTAATTTTGCACGAAAATACTGGCGAGAAAGTACGTGCTGTTTCAGCACCAAGTTTTACTTCTGCTACCTGCTCTTCATTCAAAGCGTCTCTCCAATGCTCCAATTTGTATCCAATTATTTGGCGTCCGGTTCTTACCATTTTTACATACACTTCTTAATTACCTTAAATAAAAAAACTTTTAATCTTAATACCGAGCCCGCTCGGGTTATATTTTCCACCTGAAGACTTTAGTGAGCGACATAACAAACACCATGTGATAGATTCACTCAGCACTCACAATATATCAACACACGAAATTCCGCACACATAATTCGAATGAGAGTGACGAAACCCCCTAATAATGCTAGTGCAGAAGAATGCCACGTTGTTACAACTCATTCCAATAAAGAGCGGGTTCTTTTGCCGGTTCTTCAAGCAGAATGCTGTGATCGTCACTGATACTAGAACAGTGTGCAATATTCCATCCAATGTAAAACACATTTAACAGTATTGTTACAGAAAGAAATGTACTGACATTTAGTGTAAATTCAAACGACAGTCCAATATGGTAGGTATTCTTGTAATTATAAGTCATTAAAATATAAATGTTTGTTTACTCTACCTTCTAAAATTATTTAAATTAGGACACACATATATTCACGATGCTTTCCCTTCACTTTTCCTTTGCAATGGATCTTGTTTGCATCCCTGAGTAACGTACGGGAGTGGTCGGCTAGCGTGGATGCATTGCTGGCCATTGACCATCACTGTTGATCAGTGTTTTGTTGTGACCATCGTCTCCATTACCATCTTCCCATAACCAACCTATCCCTCTTCGTCAGACACGTCCATCGTCTTACCCTCTACCCCTCCCACTCCAGGAGCCTAGTCCTCGATTCTCCAACTCCCACCATGGAAACGCTTAGCTTTTTCAGGGTTACTCTACCACTATGCCATCCCCCAAACAATCCTTCACACTACTTCCAGCATTGCCTTTAAGACGCCGTGATGACAAAATCACATCCTTAGACTTCAACTTCCACCTTACAAGTTTATTTACAGTATATAATACAATTACTTACAAGCTCATTGCTTAACACAGGAGTGCTCGCAATAGATCTGTGAGTTCCACGCCAGGGCAATTTTATATCCCTGAATTACTGCGATGCATTAGTCGTCCAACATTTCTTGTATTCTTGCATTGCAATTCTCTGAGATCGCCTGACCTTTTATTTTTATCCTTTTGCTGAATCATTTCACGTGAGGAGGTTGAAACTTGATTGCTCGCTGTGCAAAAACTGTCATACACGTTGGGTGCAATGGCATTGAGAGGTCCTGACCTGAGCGGTACGTATCATGGCATTATTTTCAGCCATGTCTCTATCAAGTGCCAATACAGAAAATGTAATCATTTGCCTTATCTACAATCGACTGTCTCAATTAATTACCAAAACGAGAAAGATATGCAGAAGACGTCTGTAGGAAAATGAAAACATGAGAATATTGCAAAATGAAAAAAAGACAAAGATTCTCTAAATATTTTTGTGAAAAAGAATGTATATTTATTCAGAATATCCCAAAATAATTTGTGGAAATTGTGTTTAATATTATTGTTAGGATATTAAGATGTTTAATGACTTTTGCGTGTACACTGTCAATTTTTACCTTTCTCGCCATAAGTATTCAGACAATAATTCTGCATTATAAGATTCATTGACAATTGCATTGTGGGACATGTGTATTTCAGTAAATGGTCCTTCAGATCATTCGCATTCACAAAACGGTGCAGCTGTATCTGTGAGATACGTTGCGGGCACTGGCGTGAGTCTACCTATCGTGGGCACTCCCGGGTCAAGATATCCCATCTTCCCCGTACTGAGTTGTCAGATAGGTCGAATTCAGTCGCTGTCTGGAGGAGAATTCTAGCGGCCAGCTGCTCTGATCGGTAGTTTTCCGTGGTTTCTCCCATCAACACCAGGCGAATGCCGGAGCAGTATCCTACCAAACGGGCCACGGACCGCGCGCGATCTGTCCTTCCTCTTCGTTGTCCTATCCTCTATACCTTACACACATACTTACTCTAACATGCACTGCACTACCACATATTCAGGGAGACCGGTCGGGAGTTTAGAGCTTGTCCCGACTGGGGCGGTGCCCCAATGGTGGGAGAGTCCTGGTTAGGGGGAAACCCCACTAGCCGACGGTAGGTCGGCGCCGGATCTCGCCATTCAGCGGGGGAAGATCACCGCCATCTCCCGAGAAAAAACATGCACTACACTAACGGGACTAATGACCAGAGCGATTGACGCGCCCGGAAACACGAAAAAATCAATCAATCAATCCCCGTACTGATACACCTATTGACCGGGGTACATTGAGGTTATCGCAGCCACTCCACGGCGGCTTCGCGACGCGTCGCGACGCGGCGGCGGCGGCGGCGGCGGCGGCGGCGGCGGCATCGGTGGTGCGACGGTTAGCGCTTCCGATTGTTATACCAGGTTTGTGGGTTCAAATCCGATCGAAGCTGTGCATTTTTAAGGACGAAAAATCCTTTCTATGCCTTCCTTCGGAGGGAAAGTAGACCTGTCTGTCCCATGTTGTAGATTCGCTGCATGTAAAATATCAAGTCTGAAAGAGTCCTCTGAACTAAATTTAAATCGCCTGTTTCATTGCCATTCTTTCTCTGCTAGACAGTGAATGTGTCGAAGCGGAATTTGCGTGGTCAGGTGGAAGAGCAGGCCTGATGGCCTGAGCCTCCCCATGAAAAATAAGGCTTAACTGAATTCAATTGGACTTTATCCCGGCGCTTTAGCCTGCAGCTAATCATGACACTCATCCACTTGCGGAATGATTTACTTGCAAACTTCCGAGTGCAGTCATAGGTTGTCTCCTATAAGCTCAAGTCTTCGCGTCCCGGAGAGCGTGTTACGTGTTAATGCGGGGTCGTGGAGCTCGCCCTGCCTAACGCTGGACTCGTATTAGCCACTTTCAACGATGTATTTCCCAATCCTTCTGAGTCACTTCCATACCGATGATCCTGCCGGTATACCAAGCATTGTCAAGTGACGTTACATTGCCATCAATTTCTACATTATTCTCTTATCTGTTTGTTTCTTGCAAATCATTCAAAGAAATCAAGAAAAAATAGTACTAGATGGTTGGATAGAATAGGGAAGCCTCATATACATCGTATTATACCAATATTATCATGCATTTAATTAACCGAGGTACGTGTAATAAGAATATGATATTTGCGAACAGAGATTTCGTAGCCCCTCATTATCCCCTTGTGCGCTTGTTTCCTCTAGAACGTTGAGTATTTAGGTCATGGAAAGCGCAGTCGTATCATTTCCAAGGATATTATGTATCGTTTCCCAAAGCTGAGAAACCTGTGGACGCGACCCTCTTCAGAGAAGCTAGAGTTGCTCGTCTAGAAACCGACTCCATTAATCTTGTTTGCGATATCCCTAAGCTCCCTTCACTGGAGTGGTTTGTACTACTACGTACGAGAAGTGGGAAGGAGCTCGACGCTAGAGGAGGCGGACTTCTGCCGGAGGAGCACTTCTGCCGGAAACAAGCAGGTAACGTGATGGAAATAACTGAGTGCATATGGCTATCACTCAATTACAGAATAAAAATCCCATGTACGATAGGTATATTCTATTCAGAAGAGAAAAATAAAGCTTAAGCATTTTTTTCTTAATTGCATACTTTAGAAAACCCAAGGAGCACTTATAAATCTATTTTAGCATCTCTATTTTATGCTTGCCCAGATTAGGGAAATGTTTCAAACAGTTTCATTAACTAACTCCAAATTTTTCAGAATAATGTCTTACGCAGAAAAGCTCCCTGGTATATGCCAAACAAGCAAGTACTTAGTGAACTAAATATGAAATAATTTTCGGATTAAAAATTTCGAAAGGCTTCATTTACAAACATGAAATAATTAGATTAAAATAAGCGAATAAAAGTGAGTGAAGAAGTTCAACATTTGAAGATATGATACGAACCAAGAGCAAATGTTTTCTGGGATATGATTCAATAGAACTGCATTTATCGGATGAAACAAGGATCGGGCAAATTCAGACTCGGAAATAATTGGGATGATTGTATAAAGTTTACAAATTATGGTAAAAGACATTAGACGTAGAAAAAAGGTAACTTAAAATTAATGTAATATATTTGCATGCTTTTTTTGAAGTTGGTGGTACTACAAGAAAATAAGTACGCGTTCAAACAGTGATATATTAATTCAATGTAATCTTAATTTAGATTATTCTCTTTTTTTCTTCCAAAATCGATTTGAATAATTGGAGATTATAGTGGGTTTGAGTAAAAATGTTTTATTGTAGATTTATTTTGGAGTGTTACACTTTACTATATAAAAGAAAGTAAACAGTTATATTTGCATTTGATCCTCGATTTCTTTACATTTGTATGCATGATACTGATTTTCAGTGTTATAAGAATAGAAAGGAACTCACACACCTACAAAACAAGAAATCATAAAACGTCTTGTTTTGGCGATCAAATTGACGGCAACGTACCCAACGGTATCAATTTAGCGACTGATTAAAAGGAAAGAATTGAAGGTTTCTAATTATTAAATAAATGCGAGGGAAATTCATGAAAAATCCTACAATAAGTTAAATTACAAATAAAATTAAATACATACGATGGAAAATTTGTTAGTAAAGCTCTTGGAACGTGATTTCTCCGGCAAAACTGCTCGCGGGGTTACTTTGCTGGAAGGCCACAAGTGAAATCGTTAGGTTTATCAAAAGCGGAGGGAAGGAGGCCCTGCGATGATTCTAGTTACAGGGAGTGGGAGGACGGAGTTAGTTGCCGCAGAGTTAGTTACATCTCGAGTGTGCTACGCTCCCATCTTTGCGTTAATTAACGTACTGCAGGTAACAAGGGTGTATTCCATTCTGGGATCATTACTGAGCCTGCATCTTCTACGTTAATTGTGACCTACAGTTTCCTTGAGTTGGGGTTCAGTAAGAAAGGTTGTGCTGGATGCTTTCTGGATAAAACACTGCAGCAAGAGAGGAGAAAATTGATACGAGTTAAAAACACATATTCCAAATTCGATAGTTCATTCGTTAAAATAAATACAAGGTTTTAGAAATGAATATAAATCAAAATTATATAAGAATACTAGATACTAGTTATAAAGTATTACAATTAAATTAAATTTAGTGTAAAAGAGCAATGTTTGAAACATTTTTACTAGATCTTTGAAACAAATAATGTTAATAAGAATGAATGCAATTTAATAAAACTTTTATTTCATTTCAGTGCATGATTTTTTAATATTTTCAATATATTTATACCAAAGAAATAATTTTTACTCAGTCTTAATTAGAAAGATCGGTTATCTGTGAAGATCCTCCCGCAATAATTTATTGTCTCTTTGAAAACTTTTAGTCTAAAATTCCGGTTGCTCTATTATTGCTGAAGCAATACAATAATTTAGTTATGCCTTGAAGATGTGTTCTTAGAAGTGATTAAATTTGAGCATCTTTTATAGTGAGAAAATCAAAATTCACAATATAAATCGAAAAATAAAGATAAAATCGAATAAACATAAAAACATCAATTTATAGTATCGTCAAAACATTGCACTGCACACTTCCCAGCGTGAGTGAACAGTGGGAACAGAGGAGAAAAAGTCAAGTACCCAATGTTGAGAAGTTAGTATATCGACTTGGTGTACACAAAAAAATTACGTTAGAGGCATGGGAACTCGAAAACAAAAAAGTTAGTTGTGTTATAAGTGAGTTAAATGACACAGTAATATACAATGCAGTTTAAAAAAATCATTTAGCAACCATCGAACACATTTCACACATTTGCCAATCGCAAAAGCGATTCGAAAATATATGTTAAAACTTATGATAAAATTGTATTCAAAAATGAAAATATCAAAATCATGTTGATTTTGTGACGTGAAAACGAGTGAAGAAATGGAATTACGGAATGTTACATGTTTAATTGAATTTTTAAAACATTCTTTCAGTTCTCCACCAAAAAGTTTCAAATTTTGAATAAATAACTCATCCAGATTACTTGAATATATCTACCACTACTTTTGAACGTACCATTCAATGTCCTGTAAATTCCACCTCACTTGGAAATTGGGCAAACATTTTAATATCTCTTTGTACTCTCTGGATTAGTGTGTTCATATATTCACTATTTTTCTTGACGTTCTTTTGTAAAACCACGAAAAATCCAAACGATACAAAATCACTCGAATGGAATTGGAAACTCAAACTGATCTATTCGTACCATTAAAATAACAGTTGCAAGGCGGTGGGCCCTTGTCCCTCATACGGACGCGTTCCGCTTGTCGAAACTGCATCATGATCACCAAGTACGAGATGGTGGTAGTGAGCGCCACTCCCAGGAGACTCAAATCCACGCGGAGGCCTCCGGCGGCGTGCAGCTCGGTGTCACTGACCGCCAGCTGCGAGGCGAAGTGCTGCAGGTCTTCTCGCCGCCGTCGATCCCCCGCCGTCTCCACCCCCGCCTCTTCCTCTCCCTCCGCCTCGGGCCCCGCCCCCGACCGCGCCCACAAAATCGCCCGCTGCACCAGCGCGGCCGTACGGCGCGCCTGTCGCGACGCCATCTCCCCGGCCAACGAGAGCGCCACCAGCTTCAGCAGGTCCAGCGACACCCACACGATGGCCACCCACGAGTTGAAGAGGTCGTCCGGCTCGTCGGGGTTGGGCGGCGAGTCGTCGATGGCGATCAGCAGCAGCCAGCACAGGAAGAAGATGAGCACCAGCATGTCGAAGGTCATCAGCAGGGAGAACATGTTCTCCACTTTTTGAAAGGACGAGCACAATATGAAGTGAGATTTGCGTGTAAATTTAAGCATTTGCGATCTGTCTGATGTTTGAGACGGCTGCTGTAGATTGAATTCGCTCACTGGCCATTTTGTTTGCAAGGATTTGCCTTTTTTGATGGTGCTCACTGCTTGAGACATTAGATCATTCAAATCCACACTACTTCTTCCGTGTAATGCAGGAAGTTCGTTGATCGATTTGAAACAAAGGTAGAGCATTAACGTTAGGTGGGTGCACACGCTAATAGACATACATGATATGATGTACGCTACGAGTTCTAAAATACAGGCGATGTTGCTGTAGAATTCCTCCATGCCCAGAGAAAGAACGAGTACAACTGACAACGAAATTTCTCCAAGAATCTCAAATAATTTTATCCAACTGATCAAATGTAAAGTGATCAATAAACGCTCCTTCCTCACCGAACATTCTTGAATAATTTCCTCAAACACATCGACGATTTTTATGATGTGCCCAGGATGCACCCAATTGGCCAGAAGAAGCGTGAACGCGCCTTGGAAAATGTGTCCGGACCACGTGCCCAGGCTGGCCATGGACATGAGGGCGCTGGCCGAGTTGCCGGAGATGTAGGTGGAGTCGAACTGCAGGACCAGCCCGAACGACAACAGATGCGCCACGAGCAGCGCGCTCCCGTACATGCGCGCCGGCTGCGACAGCACGAGGTGGCGGCGGGCGCGCCCGTCGGGCCGAAGGGCGGTGGCGTAGAAGAAGGGCGCCACGCCCAGCGCCTTGCACGTGAGCACGAAGGGCGCCACGGCGGCCAGCAGGTCGCGCGGCACCACGAGCCGCTGCAGCTCCTGTTTCAGCTTCATGCGGTTTCAGCTTCTGAGACCTTCTGCGAAGCCAAATGCAAACTGGATCTTTACCGTCCGTGTAACTGTTAACAGTAACAGTTTAACTATTAAAAGTACTATTAACATTAACGTTTTTAACAGAAAATCGTAAACCTTAAATACGAAATTAATTTACTTGTTTGTATTGCAATTAAACTCAAAATTGATCTTCAAAAGTGGACTGAAACACACGTTTTGATAATCGATAATATCCTATCGTCAGCACAGACACGTTCATCGGCCAGCAGGTCGCGCGGCACCATGAGTTCCTGCAGCTCCTGTTTCAGCTTCATGCGGAGGGGAACCTTCTGCGAAGCCAAATGCAAACTGAATCTTTACCGTCCGTGTAACTGTTAACAGTAACAGTTTAACTATTGATAGTACTATTAACATTAACAGTTTTTAACTGAAAATCGCAAACCTTAAATACGAAGTTAATGTACTTGTTTCTATTGCAATTGAACTCAAAATTGATCTTCAAAAGTGGATCGAAACACACATTTTGATAATCGATAAAATCCGATCGTCAGCACACACTCATTCATCGACCAGCAGGTCGCACGGCACCACGAGCCGCTGCAGCTCCTGTTTCAGCTTCATGCGGAGGGGAAACGGCGACCTCTGCGAAGCCAAATGCAAACTGGATCTTTACTTCAGTGCTAACTACTAACAGTAACAGTTTAACTGTTAACAGTACTATTAACATTAACGGTTTTAACAGAAAATTGTAAACCTTAAATACGAAATTAATTTACCTGTTTGTATTGCAATCGAACTCAAAATTGATCTTCAAAAGTGGACCGAAACACACGTTGTGATAATCGAAAATGAAAATATTTCAATAAAGAAGTGTTTTCCATCTAAGTTCTTATGTTAATAAAAATGTGCTTAAAATCATATTTTGTTCAAAATTCGTATTCTACTAAGAATAAGATCAAATTACTAATGTTGTTTATTTTCAAAAATATGTCTTGTGTTGAATTTTACACAACACTGGTGCACTTTTATGTTTTTTCACAAATACGACGTAAGTTGCTCTTTATCATGTTTTACGTCTCCAAAGTACTGCCCTTTAAAATCGCATTGCAATTAGCTACATTATCGCAGCGTAACGACATATGAGCAAAATTATGTAAATGTAATCAATAATCAATGAATTAGTATGCACTAAATTGTTCTTATTTGTATTTATTTATTAATCAGTTTTTCTTCTAAAAATCTGATTATTTCTTTTAGAATCAGTTTTACTCTTGAAATTGAGTGACATAGTTACGTTCTTATATCTTATATAGTGTTCATTTAAATTATTGAGTAAAATGGATGAGTAAAGTACATTAATACATCAATAAAATGTGTTAAAATATAGTTCTCTTTAAAGAAATATATTCTTTCTTTACTCGCGGGAAACATGTCTAAGCCAATCTTCCGTACACTAACTATTAATAAGTTACTTATACGGACAATTACGAATCGATTCCCCGTAAAAAAGACATTTAACATTTGCAACTAATTAAATATTTTTTTCACGCCCTACTAAACTGAGAATACTCACCCGGAATAACCAGTGCCGTCATCGGCGCCTAGACGCCAACTACAGTAGCGCCAGAAACACACACGTGAACGATCTAAATACTCTCGCCTTCGCGTGCTGAGGCAAATAGCAGTGATGGCATTAGGCAGATAGACAAACTAATCGATTCTACGATCACGTTTCAACATATGAATACTATTGATTAAACAGGCACGCTCATTTTCTTCGTGGTCGTTGCTGGAATTGGGCAGTGCAAAGGTTTAGTTTTTACAGGTTTGTATGAGTGTAAGTGATGCTATAGACTTTATTGGGAGAAAGATTAATTACACGATCACACGATTTCACTATTCACTGGCGATAAAGATACCTATTTAGGATCCCATCTTCTATGTAAATCATATTTCCACGACTTCGCCCGTTTACGAGCACAATATCCATAGCTGAAGATTCAAAAATATCTCCGCCTTTTTGTCAATGACAAAATATAATAACGCCAAATTAATTTAGATTAAAATATTTCATCTAACATAAAAATATCAAAATCTCTCCGAGTGGTATTTTGCTTTTGATGAATTCAAATGTAAAACCATTTAAATTCTAAAAAGATTTTTTGTATTTATGTTTTTTTAATAACGTGGTCACTAGTGATTTCAAATGCAATTAACAAAAAATAGCAATATTTTTCAACAAAATGTTTTGTTAAAATACTATGTGTATAATTTCATCTTTCAAATATAATGTAGCTTTGTGTTACATTTTGAACACGAACACGGGAATAAATATTGTAACTATATCCCATATCATAAATATTTTTAAGGAATAATACTGAAAATGAAGAAGCATGTTATTTTAATTAAAGTTGTAGGCTTCCGCCTGCAACGCGGCGTCACCCGGACAGTGAAGATAATCATGTTATTTTAATATTTCAACGAATTGGTATTTTACTTATTTACACCAAATGCAGGAAACAGTTCGTTCAGTAACATAATAATTTTTATAATAATTCTTTATTATAATAAAATATTTTGTAATGAAACATACTCTATTTTTAAAAGACAATATCTTAATACTTTAAAAGATAATCACTGAATAATTTTGAAAGTATTTTTTAATAATTGAAACAGTATTTAATTCTCATCAAATGAGCAATGCAAACTAAAAGTTCATCCAAAGAAAATCAATCAAGTCGATTACACACAAGCATTTGTATACAATAATCAAATAACGTATCAATAGTGCCAGTTATTCTTGCTTATTAACCTGCAAGCGTTACCTAAATATTACAAAAAATGATTTACATCTCGTGTCTGAACGGACACTCGAGATAATCATATTCGTCACGAATCTGTAATCATGTTTCCTCGTCGTGACCGAAAACATTGCTTCTCATTATTGCTAACCTTCCCCAAATATTCAAGTTAACCTTTCCATGACAACTACCGCCCCATAATTATCTCCATAAATCTGCTAGAAATTCCCTCAATTATTTCCTTCAAATGTAAACGATTCATGATGAAGTATACAGCAAATGATAGTAGATAAAAGGAAAAAATCAAGAAAGAGAAAAAATCAGGAAAAAATCAAAAAAGCATTTATTCTGTCTAAAATTAGGAAAAATAGTCACGTATGCTATGCAGAAATAATTAATTCGTCGGCTGTGCAACTAGTTGCATGAGCAACAAGCAAGATGTACGGAAAGCTCCCGGCCAGGCACGCTCTTGGGCAGATTCTGCGGATCAAGGCATCTGCGGAAATGTAGGCGTGTCCTCTATTATTCATAGTTACATAGCACCGGGAGCGGTAGCTTAGTGCATCAACTGATGTCACTGCAGCGCCTCTGACCGGGAGGTCCTAGGTTCCCACTCCCCACGGCGGCAGGATTTTCGGCACTAGCTTTGCAGTTAGGTCGAAGTCAGTCGCTGTCTGGAGGAGAATTCTAGCGTCCGGCTGCTCTGATCGGTAGTTTTCCGTGGTTTCTCCGATCAACACCAGGCGAATGCCGGAGCAGTACCCTATCAAACGGGCCACGGACCGCGCGCGATCTATCCTTCCCATTCCTTGTCCTTTCCTCTCCCATTACACACACACTTACGCTAACATGCACTACACTACCACATATCCCGGGAGACCGGTCGGGAGCTGAGAGCTTGTCCCGGCTGGGGCGGTGCCCTGCTGGTGGGAGAGTCCTGGTAAGGGGGAAACCCCACTAGCCGACGGTAGGTCGGCGCCGGATCTCGCCATCCAGCGGAGGAAGATCACCGCCATCTCCCGAGAAAAAAACATGCACTACACTAACGGGACTAATGACCTGAGTAGTTGACGCGCCCGGAAACATCAATCAATCATAGTTACATAGCGGGAATCTTATCTAATAGGTCGCCCCAAGAGAACGGAAGTAGAGTGAATATGTGGTAGAGTAGAGAATCGAGAACAAATAGATCTGAGCCATTAGCGAGAACTCTGTTTTCCAGAGACATGATGCGTCTCCCTAGGTTTCGGGTGGTCCCCGCTTGAGAGATCAATGTGGGGGTTTTAGAGTCGACAACTGAGCGCTCGCCCATTCTGAGAACCGCAGCTACAAGTTTGTTCAGATGCGATAAGCTCGCATCTAACCGCTGCGATTCGGGTGGCAAGAGAGTGGTGCAGAAGCTTTGGTCGCCCAGCAGGCGACAAAGAGCCAGGACGAAGGCGAGAGCCAAGAGGAAGCAGCAGTCATCGACCGCATGGTAAATTAACACGCTTCTACA
Source organism: Teleogryllus occipitalis (assembly GCA_011170035.1). NCBI lineage: Eukaryota > Metazoa > Arthropoda > Insecta > Orthoptera > Gryllidae > Teleogryllus > Teleogryllus occipitalis. The sequence continues at coordinate 208,043 of BLKR01000570.1, forward strand.
CCATTTGTGAACACACATCGCCATTTCTTTCCGTTTTCTGAATGCATCTATCCACAATATCTTCACATTCTTTTTTTCTAAAATATTGCCAAGTATTGTGTTAAGAACATTCCTCATTTCTCTCCTATATTATTCCAAAAATGTTAATACCTTTCAAATACGAATTTTCAATATCCTCGGCAGCATGGATTAGGTGATCTAACGGGTTCCGGCAAAGTTGTCTAGAGAAGACCATATCCTCTTTTCCTTTTGGAAAATAGTAATAATCCTGCTTGGATAATCTCTCATTGTTTATCCTTTTTAAATGGTGTAATCGGTTTTTTCTATGTGTATTTATCTTTTCTGTAAGCTGGTAGTTCCCAATTCTTCTCTTATATCCTCATTTCTGATAGGATCCATTAATGTGCAAACACACAATGTCTTCACATGCCTCAGGAATCGCATTTCTTCTTCGTCAACTCTTCTGTTTTTCTTGGATGGTGTTACCCATAATTCTCATCCATATGGGAAAGTAGATATGGCGATTGTTTTAAAAAGTTTGAGTTTGGTTTCTTTTAGTGATTTCATTCCCAATGTTCTTGTGATGGTGCCGCAGATAGCCTGAAATTTAGATATTTATTTTGCATATCAATGCCATTAGGATATGTTATATTGCATCGTAATTGTGGGAAATTGGATGCTTGTTCGATATTGATGTTTATTATTATTATTATTATTATTATTATTATTATTATTATTATTATTATTATTATTATTATTATTATTATTATTATTATTATTATTGGTTGTTTACTTCAGAAATCCACAGCATTACATTTGATATTTTACAATTATATTCCATTGCCCCCTTTTTTCATTTAAATGTTAACTTCTGGAGGTCATCTTCATAATAAGTGACCAAAACTATATCTGCAAACAATGTGACTTTTCTCATCGTAATATTTTTCAAATCGTCTCACTTAACGTAACTTGACGTAAACCAACATCGAATATTCAGGTCACGCGATTACTTTACTGTAATTTCGTAGGCATTTCGTATTTCCTGTTGAAGGTGAATTTATGGCGTGTTTTACGGTTGGGAAGGGTATTAAGGAATAAAGAAGTGTTTTAATCCCTGAAGCATACAAAAAATAACTGATCGCGTGGGGAAGACATATTCCCATGAAAAATGATTGACAAAGGAAAATTAGGAAGTATCAATTACTTCACACTATAAGGAAACCAATGATAAAATCTCTTAAGTAAAATTTGTCACATTTAACTGTAAATTTGTTACTTGAACAATCGTATTCTTGAGGAACTTGAAAATATAATTCAGCAAACTAGCTAACGCTCGACGATGTCTTCAGTGGAGGTGGAATGAAGCCGATTGAGGCTAACAATCAGAAGCAAATACCAAGTGTGTAACACCGTTAAAGAAATATAACCAACCACAGTCTCTTGAAGTGACTGTAGTGGACTATTTTGACTGATTGACAGTATCGACCAATGATTAAATCAACTGAAAATACAAACGCCAACATTTAATTTAACACACATTTGTTAACACGGTACACAGTGCAAAGTCATCTTCCATGGTCGAACGTCACCCCAAGTAACTATACGTGTTGATTGGCTAAAAGTGATCGTTTTCGACTCATCATCTCCTAGAAGTTTGTAACATTAAAGCAACTGAAAATAATTAAACCAATAATAAAAGCAACTGAAAATACAAACGCCAACATTTAATTTAACAAACATTTCTTAACACTGTACACAATGCACAGCCATCTTCTATGGTCCAACGTCACCCCAAGTAACCCTACGTGTTGATTGGCTAAAAGTGATCGTTTTCGACCCCTCATCATCTCCTAGAAGTTTGTAACATTTATCCTGAGACATTCTGTATAAGATGCGCTCTCCAGGCGCAGCGAGCGGACCGAAGGCGAGGGCCAAGAGGAAGCGTTGCGAGGGCTGAGGGCGCATCAATCGACCGCACGGCGAATTACGATTCAGCGAACCCGCGATCGCTCGACGGCGGCGGCGGCGGCGGCGGCGGCGGCGGCGGCGGGGGCGGGGGCGGGGGCGGTGGCAGCGCCTGCCGCGCCTCGCAGCCAGATTGGAACCGGACGGGCACGGGCGGCGGCGGCGGCGGCGCTCGCCGTCCGGGCGCCATCTTTAATTCATCCGCGCGAAGAACCGCGCCATGCCGCGCCGCGCCGCCCCAAGGAGAACAGTCGAGCGTCGCCGCAGCTTCGCTCGCCGCCCGCGCCCCCGCCGCAGCGCTGCTGGCGCACGGAGCTCAGGGGTGGGGGGCGGGAACAGCTGATCTCTGCAGTTGGATCGCGGTCTGCGGGACGAGAGATGAACTGACCTGCGCATTTCGATGTGGGGTGAGCGATGGGGCGAACGGAAACGGCCCCCTGTCTGCATAATGACGGATGCGCTGCCTTCGAAGGCGCGCTGATGCGGGGAACGAGGAGGCAGCTGGTTGGGGGTCAGGAGGAGCGACTTGTTTCGCTTTTGAACGGGTTTCGTAGTGATAATAAATTGATAATTTAATTTCATTCCACGATGGCAAAAATATATTCACAAATTAGATTAATTGCAACAAAATATCGATTAGGAACTGATCTCTGGTTCCAGCGATGGAAGGCGAAAGGCCTCACGCTGCACCATGCTTTGAAATATCTGACGTTATTGCATCTGGCACACCTAAACGCTAATTAAAGTAACACTTTTAGAATAATTACATTTTTCAAAGTGAATTTGAAATTAAATCTTATCTAAATTTCAAGATTTCCCATGTGTCTTCATGATCTCTTCAAAACATTCCCCAGTCAACGAGGCAGTTGTGGTTCAGGCGTTTTATGCAGATATCCACACTCCCGCTGAAGAATATTTTTACATACTTAACAAATATTTAAATATTATTAAAATTATATTTTTATTATTTGATTTAAAAAAATATTAAATTCGGTTAAATAAATCTATTGAAATAAATGATAACTAAACAATATGAAATTGTTTGAAAATTCCAAAAATGCTAATTTTTTCGGCGTCTACCTACAACTTCAATATTGAAGATACATTTTTTTACGAAATATGATCTTCAAAGACAAGTCTTGAAACATTATGCAAAATTTTTGAAAAAATGATTAGTTTTCGCGTAATTTTGTTGGAAATACAGGCAATATTTCAACAATTAATATTTCAAAAGTTGTTTCATTTTATACCTTTTCCCGCAGATGAGGCAATAAAGGTGTAAACAAAATGGCGCAGATCCCTTTTGCAGTAAACTCTTTTTTTCAAAATCTGTAAGAAAGCATTTGAAAATATGATATTGTTGATAGATATTTTTTTTATCACTAATAGATGTTGTTTCAAGACATCTTCAAATAAGTCCTTGTACACTTGTTTGAAAGAACGAGTATTTTTTGCGTAACTGTGGCTTGAAATAACGTCTGATGATAAAAAATTATCAAAAAGGTGTCCAAATGTTTACTTCAATAATTTTCCTCGGATACAAAAAGGTTGTTTAAAAATGTTACAAGTCTATTTTTGTTTAATTCTTTGAATTTTCTAACATTGTAAAAGTAATAAGTAATGGGCAAAAGAATGTGCTATTGTACCTCTTGTAGTTTATTTTTCCTTAGCTTGCATCCCCCAGACAGAGCCAAATATTTCTTTCTTCACGAAACACTTTTTAAGACATAATCCAAGCCATACGAGCGTACTAGTGCTCACCCAGATTTCCCCTATTCTTTCTTCCGTGCTTTCTTCCTTTCCTATCCACACGCGCATATTCGATTTCGTGGAGATCCATTTTTAACTCGACCGCTTCGTCTTAAAAATTCCACTCCGGTTCAGCTAAGAGATTACTGAGCTCCAATACGCCTTTCACTGCTCTTACACACTTCCAAGAAGGAAATATAAGCGTCTGAAGGGAAATGGCTTCCTCGAACTGTACCAACTATGTAGTGTATCAACTGTGATGAAATATGAAGGAAGAACCATTGTAAAACCAGTGGAACACTAATCACTCCTTGTACGTTGTAAAGAGTTACTTATATACAGAATATCTTAAAATGAATGTTATAAGCTTCTAGGGCGTGTAGAGCGTTCGCAAATTATCACTTTTTGACAGAGAACATGTAGTGGGATATTTAATATCGCGGAGTTCCACGTGTTATATTTGCCCGTGAATGTTAGGCACCATATGCCAAAGTATTGAGCAGTAGTATGAAATCTCCTTATAGGCATCACAACGTGACTTGGCATAATGATGTGCTTACCAATAAGACGCAAATGTAAAATATGTAACTTCGTTATTTGACATTACCTATAATAAGTCCATTTGCAAAAAGTTGTCTGCTTCGACTCCTCTACAAGCAGATGGGTCTAGATTTCATTGTTGAGAAAACAAATATTCGGGTGAGCGCAGTAGAGTTTCCTTGAAAACATACGTTATGGAATTTGTTTTTTGTTGTTGTTTTTTTGTATACTCGTTGTATGTGTTAAACTCCGATGCCGCATAATTAGGGAGGTCAATTCAGCCAGTAAAGCGCAATGAATATTCTTCAAATCGTTTCGGAATCACAAGACACCGCATATCTTGGAAGAATAGACTAATTTAACAGTGGGCATTTTAGCGACAAGGAACCTTTCGGTTAGACGTGACTCTCCGATCTCCTTTGCCTTTTATTCACCGGCTTTTTACATGACTTTATCCTACATCTTAGGAAATGTTGCTTTTAGACTCTGCAACTCTGCTGTGACTCGAAATCCCAGCTGTCAATAATCGTCACAGCCGGTTGGCGGCGGTTGAATCCTATTACAGGTGAGGAGGAGGATTCATGGCTGTCAGGTGCCACTCAAGTAGCATTCCATAACTGATTGACTAGTGCTTTCGAGCGCGTCAACTATTATTATCACCAGTCTCGTAAGGGTATGAATGAATGAATGCCTTATTTTACGTGGCGAGACTCAGGCCATGAGGACTGCTCTTCCGTCTGACCACGCAAATTTCGTTACGCTCCTTACACCTATTAGGGTAGAAAGAAGGTATTACTTGGGCGACGAAACAGGCAGTTTTAATTTAGCTCAGAGGCTTCTTTTAGGCTTGAGGATCTTTTACATGCAGTAAATCTACTAACATGGGTCAGCCGACTTTACTTCCCCTCCGAAGGACGGCGTACGAAGGATTTTTTCGCCCTTGAAAATCCACGGCTTCGATCGCGTTTGAACCCGCGAACTTGGATATAACAGCCCGATACGCTAACCGCTACACCATCGCCGCCGCAAGTAGTGTAGTGTATGTTGTATCTCGGGAGATGTTACTACACCTCATTCAATGGTCCGTGAGATTCGGTGCTGACCTTCACATCTGATTGTGGGCACCCCTCCTCCAGATACCTCTCCCAACGGGGCCCCGCCCAACCCTGGACAAGTTTTAAATTTATGACTGCTCTCCCGATAAGTGTGATGGTAGTGAATGTGAGGTTAAGTGGATGTAAGAGGAGATCATATGAAAAAAGGGGAAGGTAAGATGACGCGCAATTTTGTATATTTCTAAGAATATTGCTTCAGCATTCGCCTGTTGATCAGAGAAACCACGGAAAACTATCGTTTAGAGTTACAGACCGCTACAATTCTCCAAAGAGCGATTGAATTTGATCTCGCTAGTAGTTAAGTGTCGAAAATACATCCCCATTGAACCTAGAATCTAGGGCTACGGGATCGTCTCAGTCGCGTCCTGATTTCGGGGCTTACTCCCTTTATCACGCGGGCAATTACCACCCCCACATTCTGTTAGGTGGAAGACTGGGAATGAATTGGGTATTAAAGATGTTACATAGTGGTTGGGACAGGCCACCGTTGTACATCAAAAAAGCAAACAACTATTCGCAAGGCGGGACTCAAACCCGCAGACCCTTCAGCTCAGGGCTACCGCTGTAACCTCTACAAACAGCAGAACTCGTTCGCGGTGAGGGCATTGGCGAAATGAGCCGGTGCCTCTCTCCAACGCTTCTCCTTTCTTCTGGGGTCTTCCGTGAACTGCACAACCTCTGCAGCGATATCTCAGGATATCTAAGTATTGAATCTCTCCTTCTTAGGTTCATGCCCTATTGGCCGACCAGACGGTTCGACGACTCGACTAGCGAGGCTGTCACGCTCTCATTTTTCATATTATCATTGATTCCAGAATCGTCTTGCAACGACGTCTGTTCCGTGAACGTGGACGTTTGGGCAATTATCGGACATTATTCTCCCTTTTCAGCAGATTTCTATTTAGCAGCAAATATGACTATTCCAAAAGCTTGACATTAACTTCCTATTTGTTTAAGCTCGTTTAATTCCATGGGAATCAATGTTTGATGCGCCAACTTCCGGCACGCTGCTACTCGCTCCCCTGACTTTATTGCGGCAGTCGAGTTTGAGCTAGTTGGGTGCACTGAAAGAGGAGGAGGGTCTATTGTAGTGGCTTTCTTAATGATGGGTCAACGAACGATCAAATCAGCGTCCAGTCTCTCTCAAATCTCGTAGATGATCAGTCAATCTTGGTGCCCTAGGGCGGGAAACGAGTACTGGAGGTAGAGCCGTAGTTGCAACGTTGATAATTCGTCTGTTTGTACGTTTTGCCCAGTTTGTCTTTGTGTAAGAATACGTGGTTGTGTGTGTGTGTGTGTATTTTATATAACGCATACCTAGGATAGATTAGAAGCTTTTAAAGGCTACCATGGACACATGTTGGAGTTGGTTTATTTCCTTTCCAAAGATATTTAAGATTGGTGCATGTTCCGGCGAGACACACATAGTTTCGTCCTAGAAGTTGCAAAATCGTTAAAATTGATAATTTATTTTCAAGTACGGGAGCTGAAACAGTGAATGGGTGTTATGTCTGTATTCCTGTCCTTAGTTCTCAAAAAATATTCTCTATTTTTTCCACATTATAATCAGAATGGTCCTCATTTTTTCAATAAAAACTTGCCACTCTAATACAGAAGTGAAGATTGAATTTCCGTCAAATTCCCTAACAACCTCATTGTCATCTTGCTGGCCATTTCGCTTGCTAATTCATACACACATGTCACCCTGTTCCTTTCAATCGTCCGCTCTTTGGACACTATTATATTTTACATATATGTCTACAAAATTAAAATTTCTTGTAATTAATTAAGAATACGTTTTGAAAACCTTGAGTCATGTACACGAATCATTTAATTGCTTTTTTATTTTTAAGCATTATAAAGTAAAAATCAGGGAAATAACTCGAAAAAGAGAAAAGCTCTATATTACCCTCATTTACAAACCTGTAAAACATTTCAAGGAGTCATGTAAGAATAAATATGGAAATTAATAACCACGGGATGATTAGAAAGACGTAACTCTCACAAAAGGAAACCTACATTATTGAAAAGTATTAATATTTTTTTATTAATATAATTTCGCTACAAATATCTTTTAGTGGGCGTGCATTTACTTGATTGTTTGGTACAACATTCTTTGAATTCTTGCGATTTCATTACGCTGATGATTTCGAAAGGCAATTACTTTATTTTCGGCGCCTGAACGTCACAGTCTGATGAGCACGAACACCTACTCATTTACTTTAATTACAGCGCTCGCCGCTTTAACGCTCGACATATTGAATTGTTTTGAAATTCATTTCGGGCCGAAATTGCGACTGCGTCAGACTCAAATAATTGATATGTTTCCAGAAGGTGAGTTACGTCCGAAACAACGGGTTAGTTTTAATAACACGGCACACGATTAACCGTTATAATGAAAGTGCAGAGTTCGTTAATTCAAGGTGGTTGACGAAAATGTCGGTGAATATGTTAAGACTCATTCGCACAATCCATCTGGCTACTGGATTGCTCGGTCGACTACTTCGGTTATTCGCTTGTTAATTCTAGTGAAATCATAAATGCAATTTTATACCTTGCTGCTTATTTTCTATTGTTTGGATGCACCCAGGCACCGCACATTAACTCAATCTTCTTCTTTCATCATTAGTCAACGTACCTACTCAACGAGTTACGAATTTGTTAGTTCACTAACATTTTCTCTTCATTACCCCGTGAATCAATTCAATTATTTGATGTCTCATACATTCACTGTGTACCCATTGCACTCGTTGAACCAACAAATCACCCACATTCTCAATTAAAAAACTATTGTTGGCAAGGTACTCAACCACTGCATCTTCCTTCATTAGTACACTCCAAATCTACTCTGTAATCTACTCTATCTCAAACCCTCACTTAAACGCTATAATGTCCACAAACTCTTAAACTCTGTTTCCTTATCATCTCGTTTGTCGTTATAACTTGCCTATTCACTCACACACGTCACCAAATTCCTTCAATCCTCTCGTAGATTGGCACATCGTCTAAGTATGAAAATGCGGTCACTCAATACCGAAACGCATCCAGTTTCTGGCCACGCATACCTGAATTCTGTCTTTCTTTCCGTCACATAGGTGTTTTCACCCAGGAGCGCATGATCTCTTCATCAACGTTCCTTGTTCCACCATTCCCATCTCGCTGCTGGTTACGCTATCTTTCCCCAATCTGCCATTCCATTTTGCGGGCCTCGCTTCCTCACTTGGACGTTCTTGTCCCTTGCGTCACTTCCTTCTACTGTGCACATTATCTTTCTTGTTATTCGATTCAGCCGCAACCCTGTTCCATGCTCCGCGACCCACATTTCCTCCTGCATTTCCTGTTCTCTTCCCCCCAATGCGCATGTCCATCCCTCTGTCTGCTACTGCCACCATGTCATTCCTTTCGTTCCAACCCACACTCTCTCCTCCACGCGCAAAAAATGCCAGTCATGCCCCATCTCCCCATCACCTTGCCTACTCAGAATTGCGACTCCTCTTTCGCAACTCCTCCCACACTCTCGACTCCTCGCCCCTCCTCGTCCTCTGATCAGTGTCACTCACCTCAACAACCAACCCACACCATTTCCTTCCTGCCAAATCTCCTCCTCCTCCCTTCCTCTTCTCTGAAGCACGTCACAGTCCCACCGCTAACCCCCAGCTCCTCGTTCCTTGCCGCATCGCCTTCCCCTCCCCACTCACGTCTTCCTGCCCTTCCTATTTCTCCATGTCACTCACCTCAACACCACGCCCACACCATTTCCTTCCTGCCACATCTCCTCCTCCTCCCCTCCACTTCTCTGAACAGCGTCCCAGTCCCACAGCCAACTCCCAGTTCTCTCGTCCCTAGCCGCATCGCCTTCCCCTCCGCACCATCGTCTCCTCACCTCTCCTCTTCTCCCGAACCGTGTCACAATCCCCCCCCTCCATGGCCTCCCGCGCGCCGTACCTCGCCTCGCCTCGCCTCGCGCCGGGGCCACCCGCAGCTCAAGTTTCGAGTTTATTTGATCTGCCTTCGATAGCGGTTACGCGCTTCAGTTGAACTCAACTCGCCAACTTTGCCCATTTTGCCATTTTCATGTTTACTCCCACTTTGCGAAAGACTTTCCCTCCGTTCGGCTGCCTTTTTACACTCCGCGTAACAGCGCCGGCTGCGGAACCGTTGCGGTATTCTTTTTCAATACAGTGCGCCCCATTCGCATCGTTTATAAAAAACATCTAACGCAGTGTATCGATATTGCAGGAACAGAAAAAAAAGCGAAGAGAAACTCCAACGATTATTGCAACTGTTTCACGAACAATCTGCGACAGAAATGAAATGAATGAAAAAAAAAAGACTACTCACTAAACGTGAAATGTGATAGTTTGTCGTAAGATATTAAAAAAACGTTAAGGAACCTAGAAATTTTATGATGACCATTAAATTGTTTTTATAAAATTCAGAAAGTAACTGGTTGTAGTGCGTTCACTTTTATTTTAGAACTATACTCAGAAAAAGCAACTATATTTCTGAAATATTCATTGTATTTTCAAAAACCTCTGTCACTATCTTGGAGGCATCGAGATGACAGAAACTGATCACAAAAATACGTGAACCGTCTGGATTATAGAATATTTAAAACTCATCATTGTATTTGGGATAAATTAGTCTGCAAGATAATAGTTTCAATATTGGAAAAGAGTGACTGATTGGAAAATATTGAATACAATTTTTTTTTTCTGGAAAAGATTTTGCTTGTAAATGTGAAGTATGCATGTTTCTATGCCACAGCAACGTCAAAGTGTTTTCTATGTCACAGTTAATTTCCACAATATATTAGTTAAAGTATAATAATTTTTTTCGCAACATGACTTAAATTTTTTGCTTACACTATATTGTACAACACTTCTCTCACGACGTTCCATATTTGAAATGGTGATTGAAATATGATATGCTTTTTCAACAAACACCTGCATATTCATCTTTTAACTATAATATAAAGTCTATTTAAACATGAGGGGGAAATAATAAACATCAAGATACAAGAACATAATTTTTAAATTTTGCTGCCCCAACTACTGGACACCCAAATATCACGTATCCAATAGCAGCAGCATCCCATTTTCTTCAACAACCACCTATTGCATCACAAATCGTCTTCCATATCAAAACCGACGTCTCCTACCTAGTCCTCGCACGACACGATCACCGAACTTCTCTCCCCACCACGGAGCCTGGATCACTTGTCGGCGAGGAAGCAGATTTAGCACATTTCCCAGCAACGCACCGGATCATACGCAAAGAATGCTCGCCACGCACAATCAGATTTCCCAAGACAAAGCGGCCACAATGCCTGGGCGTTTCCCGGGCGGGCAAATATTTTGCCCGGATCGCAATTCCGCAGGACAATGGCTGGTGGAGCGGGCGCGGCGAGTCGGGGCGGGGACGGGGGCGGGGTGGGGGAGGGGGCGGGGCCGGCCGGGCGTTGTCTGATCAGAGAAAGAAACGGACAGGTGGAAGGGATAAGCCGCTGATCGAATCGCCGGGCCTGGGGCCTTGCTGCTCCGTGCAGCCGGGATCCGCGTTCTTTTGTGGGCGGCCGTAAGCCGAAGCTGTCTTGGGCCCCCGGAGGGGTTTCGGCCAAGTTCCGAACACTCGCGAGGATCGCCTGCCCCCTCCCCCGCGCTGCTTCCATAGATCATCGCCCGTCGACGACCCCTCCCCCCTCCACGGCCTCTAGATGAAGGGAGAAGCGCAGGCGGAAAAAGGTTGTTCGCGAGAGCGTGGCCGTGGGAGGGGTGGGAGTGGGGGTGGGGGCGTCAGAGAGGCGCGGCTGAGAGCGAAGCGAGGCCTCAGAGACCGACTTAACGCATGGCCACGCTGGCTGCTTGCCCGACGGGGCAGCAACATACAGAATCCGGGCTACTATAAACGCATGGTTCATCAAACCGTACATCACGAATTTACATTGGCTTTTGATCTTGATCACCACACTATTCATGCAGGTGTTTCAAGTTTATTAATAATACTAAGACAAACAATATGATGAACTGACGAAGTCATTGACACGAACTTTTAAAATTTTATGTTTGAAATAAATACATGATTAGAGAGGGTAACTTGATATTGCTATAAACACGCAGTATTATTTTACAATACATACGCCTCATCAATTGAATTACAGTAATCCGTTTGTGTGAATGCGTTAATTGATTAACTCACATTTTAGAGCGCATTAATTGTATTGAAACCCTCTTCAATCCAGTCAAGAGGTGAGGATGACGGTGATAATGATGATCAGCGTGAAGGTTGTAACTGAGTGGTAAAGTATCAGGTTCATGACACAGAATAGCTACAGAGAGCAACATCAACCTTGAAATCACTGTCTGGATGTCCGGCAGTACACATAGAAACTAGTATAATATAACCGTGTGTATTATCTGTTTAATTTAATAGGGATTTATCACTTATAACTCTTACCTAAAATTTTATCAGGAAGGTTTTTACCCAGGTTTAATATAGAAAATCTTATACATAAGGAAGCTCCTGTACTGTGAAGTCACTGCAAGGTGGTGAGGATTACATAGTATCCGTCATTTAACGTAAGCGAAATAAATTAAAATTCAACTCAAATCGCGATTTTATCATTGAATCCTTCGGTCACAGGCGCCGAAATGACACTCGATATAACCATCTAGGAGGCCATGGATTACATGTGAATTGAATTGAATGTGCCTTATTTTACGTGGCGAGACTCAGGCCATGAGGCCTGCTCTTCCGCCTGACCACGCAAATTCCGCTACGCTCCTTTCACCAACCATGGGAGAAAGAAGGTATTACTTGGGCGACAAAACAGGCGATTTGAATTTATCTCAGAGGCATCATTTAGGCTTGAAGATCTTTTACATGCAGTAAATCTACTAACATGGGACAGCCGGCTTTACTTCCCTTCCGAAGAAAGGCGTACGAAGGATTTTTTCGCCCTTAAAAATCCACGGCTTCGATCGGGTTCGAACCCACAAACTTGGGTATAACAGTCCGATACGCTAACATGTGGTACATGTGGTTATTTATAACGTAAATATTACATTTAATTCATTGGGTTCGTACTAAAAGCGATAATAAAGTGGGGACGGGAGCGAGAATGGGCACCAGGATTAGTGGCGAACACGGAGGTTGTTGTGCAAGGAGAGAACATGCAAGACGCCGCCGCTGCCTCTCCGCCCATCACCAGAGTGAGGTTCAGAGGCGCCTCTTGCCTGGAGGCGTCTTGCTCTGCAACAGCTTTCGCTATCTGCGAAATTCTCAGTCGACCACTTCTAGCTTTCAGCTCTGAAAACTAACGTTTCTAGCATTTCCTCTGACTGTTCGAAATTTCAGTTGCTCTTGAAATAAAACGCAGCTGAAGAGTACTTGTACGCTACTGTAAGAATACGTGCATACCAGAAGGCACTGATATTTTCATAGAGTGTGTGGGTGTTCTGTAAATTATTGTTTCCACCAAAAAATGTATACAATTTTTTCACATCCTGTAGTCATGACGCTCGGTAAAATAACCCATTGAAACAAATATATTTTAAAGTGAAATTTCAGTTTGCAAGTACGGTAATTGTTCAATCAACAGCGTTGAAATCTCTCGATCAATTGCTTTTAAAGTCTGTAACTGGCTTTTTCTGATTCCTGTTCACAAACTTACATGCTCTATTCTGTTTCATAATCTCATTTTCTGCTGTATCTTCGACAAAGCATTAACGTTGCAGAACGTTCGTACTCTTATTTAAGTTCTTAGAATCCCTTTTTGGAATTACATTGATCTTATTAACGTCTCAAAACGAAATGTAGCAATACCTTACGTTCTTTCTAATATACGATTTTATCTGGCTCATCCTCTTATTCTGAACACAGTTTCATTCAGAATTACTTCAATTATCGTCTTTCGCAAGCCAAGCAGAAACTTGCCCCCTGCCTTGCATATTCTCCTCTAAGACCGGCGGCTGCATCTGCATCAACGTTGCCGCATGGCCGTGAGGGCTTCCTTAGGCACGACGGTCCTTTGCCTCCCTCCCCGCCGCCGGCAACTTTCCCTGCGCCCCCGCCCCCGCCCCTCGCCCGCCCCTGCGCCAGCCACCCCGCCTCCGACGCACAATAGAATATCCAAGGCGGGGCATAATTGCGTTCGGCGCAGCCGGCTATCCCTGCCATGTAAACTTAATGGCCCCGGAGCGGCGAAGCGGGTAAACGCTGCGAGGGCGTTCGTCTAGGCCACGGCCGCCCCCACCGCACTCACCCCCCTGCTCTCGCCTTCCCTCGTCCGCTCTCAGCATCCCTGACCTCGCCCGCCCTCGCCTGCCCGCCCTCGCCAGTCCGCCCTCGCCCACCCTCGTCAGCCCGCCCTCGCCAGCCCGCCCTCGTCCGCCCTCGTTTTGCCCTCGTCCGCCCGCCCTCGTCCGCCCACCCTCGTCCGCCCGCCCTCGTTCGCCCGCCCTCGTCCTCCCGCCCTCGTCCACCCTCGCCACCCTGCCGTCAGCATCCCTGACCCTACCCGCCCTTCCCACCCCGCCCTGGCCCGCCCTCGCCAGTCCACCCACGCCCACCCTCGTCACCCCGCCCTCAGCATCCCTGACCTCGTCGCTTCCTCCCGTTGCACTACACCCACGCCTCACGCGGCCAGAGACCTTCCCGCTGCCTCCACTAGCCACCGCCTCTTTCCACTCCCCCCTCCCTCCCACACTCCGGCCACCCTCGCCATTCGAGGTGTTGCGAAGATTCTGCCACTCGCGCCGCCGGCTCTCGTTGCCTCTTCCAGCACTCTCTCCCTCCCCTGCCCGCTCCCTGCCTGCTCACCTCGACGCTCCGGCTACGTATTGCCCCTCCACTGTCCGCAAATATACCGTCTACCATTTCTTCTTCCTAATTTTTGTGGTTTAGTACATTTGCCTGCGCTTCAAGGGAAATGGTGAAAACATTCATAATGAAAAAAGCAATGAATAGTAGAAAGAAAGTATTAAATATAAAAGTATCACAAATAACAAACCCCGTTTTCTAATGCATTTTTATTGTCCAATGACTTATCATGTTGGAGAACTAATGTTCTCGCGAGAGCAGCGAATTGGGTTTATTGTATTTGTAGAACTGTGGTTTATAATGGCATAAATCATCACAGCTTCCCGGTTACACTTTTTATAGATTTCCTACAAATAAATTTTTGAATTTAGTCCTAAGAAACTCAAAACTGTTGTTTGTGTAGGAAACTACCAATAGAGTTTGTCATGAATCTTACATAAATCATGATGACCACTTTCAAAAACTGTATGAACTGGAACTTGGAAACTCTCATGAATCTGACTTACACCGCAATGTATCTCAACCCTCAATTTGTTAAAATTGCCTTATCTAATTTACGGTAATTTTTTATTGAAAAAATTCAATTTCTTAACATTGTTAATAACATTTCTACAATTTTAGATTATATTTCTTATTTTTGTGAACAGGAAATAGCAATCCAAAATGAGTGCTCTAATGGTCGATGTCCGTTATTGCCTACAATTAAACAATATTTCACTAAAAATTAACCAGATCATCAATTTAGAGAAGGCATTTAAAGAATTAATGTCACCTTACATTCAAAATGCTACGAAAATATTGCAGTTTTGTAAGTTATAAGGCACATTTTACGACGACAACAAACAGTTCGTACGTAGTTAATCATCATGTGTTATATATACATCGAACAAACATAAGATACCTTGATAAACTGAGTTCCATCTAATAGCATTTTACTTACAAAACAGGATTTCTCCGCATTGTTTGTTCTGCAGAGTTTTCGGGTACTTACCTGAAACAGAAAAGAAAAGAAATTTGAAGCACATTTTTCCTCCGGCTTATTAAACAGACAAAAAACACACTCAATATAAGAGCACGCTCATATTTATGTAAGTGCTACAGCTGACATTTGGAAAACCAAATTATTTCAAGCTTAAAAACATGGAATCTGAAACAGTGGTATGGATTGGAGGGAAAGCGAGGGTTAAAACTTTCAAAATTTTTTAAATAAATACAGTTTTAATTTGAACAGTAATTAAATTTAATGTATTTAAATACTAGGATAATTAATGGAATTTGATAATACAATACATAAGTTAATATTATTCATAATACAATTACAGTTTAAAATTAATTATATAATAATAAAATAAATAAGTACTTTTGTCAGATTGGTCATAAATTACTGTAAACACCGTCATCAAAATTCTGAAATTTATCGTCGTTTACATAGAAATTTTGGAAGAAAATTGGGAAATGTACAAAATATACATATAATAGAATACGATGGTTATACGGTTATTAAGAACCCCCCTGGTCCAGAAGACATTAGCATCAACTGAACCACTGAATCTGAAAACAAATGTTTGTTCTGAAAGAAGAGGAAATTATTAATCTTCTAAACACTTAGGAGATTCTTAAGCATGTACAATTTATTCATTATTGAACATTTTTATAATAATAAATATCTTGGATACTGTTCAATTAATCGGAGTTATAGTTCATGTTTTAAGTTTATTCGCAAATGTAAAGGGTAAGGGAAATATTGACCGCATTTTACATCGCAGGGAGTGCAGGAATGCAATAAATCACTCAGATAGATGTTACATTTATTAAATGTTAATTATTTTGTTGAAACAATAATGTACTGCCACTTTCAAATGTAAAACTAAAGCTAATAAAATAATATTCGTTATTAACTCACGAGCTGAAACTATTCTCCACAGCTTCTAAAAAGACAATACCTCCCACGGCTTCGCAATGATTTTTTCACATGTGTGAAACAGGATCGCAACTCACTCCAGCAACATTGCCACAATTCCAATTTCAAAAATCGCCTTTCATCAAAGAGAAACCTCAGCTTTCACCCCTCGCGGGTTAAAACTCGGCCGCCGGGCACATATACATTAATAATTATAATACACTGAACGCTTTGTGAAATTATCACGCTATATTGTAGGCCCGCACACAATTAATGAAATTGCATGAAATAGTGGGGCCCGTGGATTTGGCGGGGCCCTGTTATTAAGCCGCTCGGATAGCACAGCTGTCAATGGGCGCGTCGCCCCCCGGGGGCGCTCGTAAAGTTTCCGCCCGCGGGCGCGTGGGCGGCGGCCGCTCGGGGCGGGCTCGCCCTGGCGCGGACCCGGGGGGCGGGGATGCTGACAGTGGAGATGATTGCGGAGAGGTCAGTGCTGACGTGGTCCCGAAGTAAGCAAGATGCGCGGTGTCAATCTCTTTCTCGTCGCTCTTATGGCTAACCACTAGTAAATTTCATTTAATATAATCACGTAAATATATATATATATATATATATATATATATATATATATATATATAACTTTTTTGAATAATTAATTAATTTATAGTTTTCTGTCTTAAATAGTTTCTGAGAAAATGTTTCTCACATTAACATTGGTGAGATAGGTCATTCCGTCTCCCCTAAGTACTCTATTAATTTATTCTACTTCTGCTATTAAGTAAACTAAACTGCTAATAGTTTTACAGTTTCATTTCTATCTATACAGTTAACACTTTTTAAATGTATTTTAAAGGTTGCGTCAAGATAATATTCATAAAACAGGAATACAAGCGGTCTAATAATAAATAATATAGGAATTTGGTACGAAGAAGGAAACAAAAAGCTAAGATTAGACAGCACGTAACAATTGTAGGTCAATAAAAGATGGCACATGACAATACCAAAATGGGGAGACAATAGTCATATACAAGAAGTACTAGGCCTACAGCAGGAATGCTCAGTGGAATCGATGAGGCATGGAGGGGGAAGTGAAGTACAAATGTGGAGGCGGAACAGTGAAAGTGGCAATAAGGCATTGGTGGGATCCAAGCGGCCAGAAATGTAGTATGGATGGAGTAGAACGAGCAGGGGATGAAACGGGAAGTGTGGAACGGACCTTGTGAAAAAGAACGTGATGGAAAGGGGCGAATGGAACGTGAGAAGAGGAAAGAGCGAGGGGTCGGAATGGGTAGAGTGAAAGGGGGCGGGGTGGAAAGGGGGCGGAGGATGGGAAGGGATGGAAAGAAGCGGGGTGGAAAGAGGCAGGGTTGAGGTGGATCGGGAGGGGTGGAAAGGGCGGGGGGAAATCTGGTAAAATGACAAGCTTCGAGTATTGGGTCGAGGAGGCGGGATAAAAAGCGGCGCGGGCGCGGCAGCGGGGCGGGGCAGGGCGGGGCGGGGCGGGGCGGGGCGGGGCGGGGCGGGGCGGGGCGGGGCGGGGCGGGGCCGGGGCGGGGCGGGGCCGGGGCGGGGCCGGGCCGGGCGGCGCTGGGCTGGGCGGGGCGGGGCAGGGTGGGGCGGGGCGAGGGCGTGTGGCCAGCTGGGCGCTCGTGCATCCGCCAGAGAGGCGGGCGCCGCAGCCGCGGCGGAGGCTACGCCCGTTAGAATACGAATTAGAGCGGCGCCGCGTGCGCCAGCCGGCGAAGTAATGCCCCGCTGCGGTCGCCAGCGCCCCGCCCCCCTCCCCCCTCTTTCCGGAAGGGGCTGGTCCTCCCGCTGCCCGGCGCCACGGCTCTCTGGACTGGGTTAGAAGCATCTTCATATTCCCATGAAAAAGAGTGTGGGAGTCAAACCAAGGACTTAAAACACAAGATGAGTTTAAACATTTTACGGACAAACGGTGAGCTAATGGAGTGTAATATTAAAAGAATGGTCGTTTTTTTACTTCAAATTTAAGTTTCTAACATCAAATTAATGATACTCACGTGATATATTAATTTAATGCGATTTTCAAGTAATACTTTTTCTTGTTTGTCATTAATTTTCTTGTCAACACATTTCGATACGTTTAAATTATTGATGATGATTATAAACAATAATACATTTCGGTTCTCGAAAGATTTGGAAATATTCTACGTTATACATACCAAGACGTGGACATTCTAAGAATTTTCAGGAAAAATGATTCCAAGTGTCGAAATCCCAAAACACATCAAAGAAGCCTTTTTCTTTAAGTTATATGACGTCTAAAAAACCTGAAACGTTGACCTTTAAAAGAGAATAGAAAATCACAGAAACTCACGAGCAAGGCAAGAGCCAGCAAAGGCACAAACATTAATAATTACAATGAGGATTAAAGCTCCAAATACTGGGAAAGAAATGCCAAAGATCGAAATTTTTGCTACTGCCCTCTAAGAAACATATGATGTGTAAATACGAATAAAATTGCAATATTGCATATTGCAATTTGCATATATTGCAAAAATTTGCAATATACTAAAAGTCAATAATTAAAAAGGATGTTGCATGTATTAAAAAACTACAAACAATGGGTTGCCTGATTAGCAGCTGCAGTTTCGAAAAGCAATCCCGCATGTGTGCTGTTGTCCTATCGTTTGGTAGTTACATATATTTATTTGATGTGGGCTGTCCACTGGTGTTATTGTGTTTTATAGTTACAAAAGTTTGTTTCATGTTAATAAATATTCATGTAAATTAAGCTCAAAGTAAATTATCGATTTAAAAAATAGTGTAATAAATTCAACTTTTCTCTATTCCATTGAGACAAAAATATTTGAAACAGGTTTTCCAAATATGTCACGTAAAATGTTATTCTTTAGTATGGTCTTTAATATTCTTCTGTCCAATGTCCAGTTCTCTCTCTCCATCCAAAAGGAAATTTTGACAACGGAATCGGAAAACTGGAAATTCTCAAAGAACTAAATTACTAATGATTTTATAAATACGGTAAATATAGAACTAAATTTTTTTTAAATATATATTTAATATTTAGAACTCACGTGCCTTTTTACTTTATCAACTTACTACACTTACATAATAAAGATAAAATAATGTAATATTGCTGCCAAAATCGACGATTTTTCGTCAGAGAAACACTAGTTGTCAGGTCTTGAAAAATGAATAAATCTTGTTCGTTTATCTAGAAAAAAATACTTTCTCTAACACGTGTATTCAGAATTCAAGTTTCGTAGATCCTTGATACCGAAAAAGCAATTGATGGTAAAACGTCTGTCTGTTCGTCTGTAATCAATACACAAACCTTCAAGACGATTTTGTCCAAAACTAAGATTCCCTGATCGATCTGAATGAATTCGAAGCCCTGGGACTTTGAAATTAATATTTTGATTTTTGAGGGTACTTTAATTAAAGCCTTAAAACCATTTTAAAAAATTTATTAAAATTTACTCCAAATTATTGTAATCAAACTTTGTTCTCGGATAGCGTCAAGAACGCCAGAAACATATCATTTTTATTGAAATCCAGGTTCGAAAAACTGCAATTGAACAACTACAAAAGTTCACATATTTTTGTATCGTTCTAGAACTACAATATTCAAGATAGAGACTTTTTTCTGAATGAAATTTGTTGCTCAAAAATAGATCTGGGAATTGTCAAGTACCATTTTTTGGATACATGCGTAGTTTTTGCGTATTTTTGTGCGAAATGTGTGAAGATAATAAAAAAAAGAATTTTAACAAAAACAGCTCCACATATTTTTTAAAGTTGCTCCTCTTATCAAAGTAAGGTAAGAAAATTAGTGCTGCTCCCATTTTAGGAAAAGTTTTATTTGTTTTGTTTTGTTTTCGAAAGTTGCATGGGTACAATATTAAGGATACATTTTTTTGCTAAATGAAATATACATAAAAAAATAGATCTGTAAATAAGTTCTTGTACAATTTTTTGAATAGACAGTTTTCACTTCATTTATGCTTGAAATTCAGGTAATTTGTTTCAAGATAAATTCTCAAAAAACTGTTCCAATTTTTTCTTTAAGTTTTTTCTTTGAATATATTATATACTAAAGGAAGATTAAAAATGGCGCATGTCTCATTTTACGAGAAATCTCTTAACTTTCGAAAATTGCGTAAATGTTAAATAATGACAGAAACTACTAGCTATTTAAGCTTCGAGAAAGCTGATTATAGCCGTATGAGTGATTGCTCGTGAAAGTTATTTGCGTGTTAATTAGAAGGACTTGTGCTCGAAACTCTGCGCGGGGAAAATATTTTCGTTAGTTGGAAACACTTTTGCAGATTCACCTAGTGGTATAATATTACTTAGCCGTCACAAGAAACGCGAGAAAGTATGTGTTGTTGTAGCAACACAAGTTTCGTGTTTGCAACTACTTAAAAATAACGTACAGACTGCATAGTGAAGTATTCGAACTTGTTAAGAAGCCTAATGGAACATTGGCTGACACAGCCAGTAACGGGTTGAACGTGAAGAATGATAGAGAGGCTGTTGAATGGTCTGGCGAGGGAGAAGAGCAGTTGGAGAATGGAGAGCCTGCGATATGAATGCCTTAAACAAAGAGCAGTGCGGCCCGCGATTCGCGGCTGCAAGGTCATTCGTTCCAGCGGACGCCAGGGACTGTGAAATATGTACGAGGAGCGGCAAGGCACCCCTGCGTGAAAAGGGAAGAGATGGGCGGGAGGGAAAGGATAGGAGAATGACTAAAGGGAACAAGCGCAAACCCACGAGCGAAGGAATACAGACCACTGGTGCTACAACAGCACATACTTTCTCGCACTAATTGTAAGAGAAATATTATACTATCACATGAATTGCAAAGATGTTTTCAACCAGCAAAAATGCTTTGTCCGCATCGAGATTCCAATTAGGTCCATCGAGTTGTAAAGCGCACCTGCCGTGCGCTTTACCGCTACACCACCCACACAGTCGCTCAGAAAGCAGTTACGCGAGTCTAGTGGGCTAACAAAGCAATAATAGTACGTGAAACATAGAGAGAGAGAGAGAGAGAGAGAGAGAGAGAGAGAAAGGGAGAGACAGAGAGAGATAGAGTGTGTGTGTGTGTGTGAGTGAGAGAGAGAGAGAGAGAGAGAGGGAGGGAGAGACAGACAGATAGAGATAGAGTGTGTGTGTGTGTGAGAGAGAGAGAGAAAGAGAGAATGAGAATTAGAGAACGAGAGAGGAGATAATAGGTAAGTAATTACGAGAAAGGGAAACCAGAAGAGGAACGAACCCAAACAATAAAAGCAGGGGCAGACAGAAGAAATAGAAGGATGCAAATTAAAGAGGTCAAACAAGCAAGATATAAAGAGTGAAAAACAGTCAAACACTATAAACGAGGAACAAAAGCGTACAAACACAAACACAGAAATTAAAGTTTGATTCTGGTCAGAGGATAGAAGCAAGAAAGTCGAAAAACGCTTTCACAAGACCGTCTCGCATTCCTTCGGCGCTCTCCCTCCCACTCGCCGCCACTTCCACCGGCAGATACCGCTGGTGGCGCGCGGTCCGAGCCGGGCGCTGCCACACGCACGGGAGGGGAAGCGCCCGGAGAAATTGAATAACGCGACGAAGCCGTTGTTTGAGCGCGCCGCCGCCAGAGCGCGCGCAGCACACGCCGCCGCCATTCCACCGCCGCCGCCGCCGCCATTCCGTTATTGTTTCTGCGCACAAATTGAATCATGGGCCGCGAAGCCTCTGCTATGAATACGAGATATTTTCTTCCCGTTCCAGGTATCACCGTGCCAGCGGGACGGAAACGCCCACCTCCGCACGGAAAGCCACCAGCGCAGCGCGGAGTGGAGCGGACCGTGAAAATCGCGATAAAAAGGAGGAGCGCGGTCTGCTGGATTGTAAGAATTACCGCTGGGTTTTTTAAAATTTCCCTTGTTCTTTGCGTGCCAATTAAATATGGAACTTTATTAGACGTTGCTTTATCTTTCTTTTTTTTTTAAAGAGAGAAAGTTATTGAAAAAAATATTCATGGAAAAGTTTATATATTTATTCAAACCGTTCTCACACCTCTGGAAATTGTTTTTGAAGGTAGCGGCGTTCTTATTTACCGGCGCGAGTGTTCAAAGAGAGCCTTCGCCTTAAATGTCAGAGCGCGGGCCGTAAAAAAGTTGAAAACAGTCCAAACGCGCCGAGCGCAGGCGCAGGCGTGTTTTGCGAAAGAAAGAATATGCAGAGTCGTAAAGAAATCTCTACTTGAACATTCTAGAGAAACGCAGCCATAATTCCAGGCCCTAGTGCTCCCACCCCTCCTCACTGCGACTAGACCACGACGTGATGAAGACAACAAACCTCCCGCCAGCTCTTCGTCATGGAGGTCACGTGTACAAGGTGCCTGCATACATTAACTGGGTCGTAAGTTTTTACGCGCTCAGCTCGAGCCAGGGAGTCCTTCCCCTCCAACCCTCCCCCTCTGCACTCTCGCTGCGGAGCATGCGCCCTCCCCCCAATCCCTCCTCCTGCTCCACTTCCTCTTCGTGATTTTTTGACACACGGCGAGGCAATGGAGTCGACTCTATTTTTTAAAGGGTCACATCCTAAATATTTCAATTTGTGCGGGTCATGGAGACTGTGCTACTGGAGGATTCCTGTGTAGGTAAATTTACATATGTTAGAATGAATGCTCATTCTGTTTGTTTGCTGGGTCAAAGAATAAATGTTTGAGGTCTGATAGTTGCCAGAATGCTCCTTAAGAAACCGTTTCGGAAAATGCATTAACTTTTTTCTTACTGGTGCCAAGAACTGGAGTCTTCTTTGCCACAGCAGCCAAAGCTGATTGAACGAACACATCGGTACTGGTTGAAAAGTTGCGTGATGATATCATTTTATAGGAATGGAAAAATATATTATTCTAATTAACTTCCACACATTGCCTCGACTATGAGTTCATATCATTTCAACTTTCCTACTAAATTATAATCTCTGCAATGAAGTCAAACAAAGAGTACCCTCAAAAGAATGGTGTGTGAACGGTTCCTTACAATCAAATGATATATGGGTAGTTAAACTAAGACACTATCACAAAAGTAAGAATTTAGAAAGGTTTCTCATCCCCTCGCAGGCAACAAGGTTTTCTTTTTCAATATTGTAGTCAACATAATATTAAATTTTCTAATTGAAAAACAAAATGCAAAATTAGAAATTATTTTCTTCAATAAAAATTCATTTTTTGATATTTTCTCGGGGCCAAATTCAAACAAAAAATCTAGAAAAATGAAATAAAAATGGAATAAAAATGAATTTTTCGTGTGTCCTAGAACAAGTTAAAAGCCAAAAATCTCGTAATACCGTCTAAAAATACGAATGCTGTTATTTTTTCAGACTTTTTTGATTACTGGTTAATAGTTAAAAGATAAAAACTGTTTTTACCTTTCTTTGCCTTTAAAACCACTAACGACTTTCAATATACATTGAAGATGGTTGCAACACTTCTATATATTAATTTCAGTGTTTATTTATCATTGTTGTTCATAATTGAAGCATCTAGTAATTATTCTAACTTGGAATTAATTACCAATATTTTTATTTTTATGATACTTAGTATGGTATATAATACGCAAAAGAAAAATGACGTTTTTTTTTGCGGTTTATAAGAAGTAATCAACACTGTTAAAGAACATCTGTCGGTATCTGTGTGTCTACCGGTGATAAAGAATCTAATAGAAATTCACAACAGACATGTTTTGAGCCTAAGAAAGTAGGAAAAAAACTAAGAATCATCGAACTAAATATCAGTATATATTCATTAGGTATAGGTACATTTAGATTTACCATGTACTATATCAATTCTGAATGTTTTCGAAACCTTTCTTTTAAATTATAAGGTCATATATCCGTCTGACGGAAATTCTTCTCCATCTTCCGCGTGCTCGCGTGTGTGCGCCCCCCCCCCCACACACACACCACAATTCAGATAATTCTTACACAAGACATTGCATGCCTTCTTACACATTGAAAACATTTTAAAATCGAACTATGATTTCAATTTACCTCTAATGGACAACGCCTCATACTACGCGCAAAGTCTGTTCACAAATTTTCTACATAGATGTGACTCGAACCATTTGACCCGAATAACACCATCAATTCTCCGTCTAATGGAAACCGCCTTCCACGACGCCCCCGCAACACGGCGTCAGGCGTCGCGACGCGGCGCGAGGTGCATCTGCGGAAAAGCCCCCGCGACGCCCGATGGCCTGCGCACTTACAAACCCATTGCGCGAACCCCGGGCGGATATTTCCGAGTCCGCCCCGCCCCGCCCCCTTCTCACCGCTCCGCAGGGAACTTCCTTCAAGGCGCGACGGCCCGCCAGCCCGCCCGCCCGCCCATCCCGCCCGCCCGCCGGCAAAGTTGCCGGGCTCGCGAAAGGCTGCAACAAGAAGCGCGTTCCGCGCTATCCGACATTCAAAATCCTGTTTACCCAACTTCATCTAACTCCGAGGGGGTCAAAGGATCAAATACTAGCTACGTGGCTGGAGGAGATCAAACTTCGGGTCAACAAGAACTTGCCGGGTGGGCGGGGGGGGGGGCGGGAGGGCGAGTTGCCTCTCAACTGGAACCGTGATAACCTGGTCGTAATGTACACCCGGGCGGGCAGGATTCGCGCCGTTAAGTTTCGACAAAGACGGGCGTGCAGGCGCCAGGTGCTGCCAGAGGATGTACACACAGAAACTCGATGCCGCAGAGATGGCGAAGCGCAGCGGGGCTTGCATTATCTGATCGTCGCGCGAGTTTCAATATTAACTTGTCGCTCAAGTTTAATTGGAAATGGTTAACAACCAAATTGAAGTTTTGTTATATATATTTTTTAATAGTTGAGAAATGTAGAACTTTCAGCCAAAAGCTTCCGTCAACATTGGTTTTAATGCATCGATTTTCAAAATTCGTAGTGCAATGATCCTCTCATTCTCCGTTTCATTCTTATTAATTTTATAATTATTACTATAACTTCGAAAATTAATATTTATATATAATACTGTTTTCAAATATCGTAACCGGTAGCGGTAGCTCAGTGCATCAACAGATGTCACTCTGCAGCGCCTCTAACCGGGAGGTCCTAGGTTCGAGTCCTGACGGCTGCAGGATTTTCGACACTAGCTATTCAGCTAGGTCGAATTCAGCTGCTGTCTGGAGGAGAATTCTAGCGGCCGGCTGCTCTGAGCTGGTGGTAGTTTTCCGTGCTTTCTCCGATCAACACCAGGCGAATGCCGGAGCAGTACCCTATCAAACGGGCCACGGACCGCGCGCGATCTGTCCTTCCTCTTCCTTGTCCTATCCTATCCCCTTACACACACACACTAACATTCACTACACTACCACATATTCCGGGAGACCGGTCGGGAGCTTAGAGCTAGTCCCGGCTGGGGCGGTGCCCCGCAGTGGGAGAGTCCTGGTAAGGGGGAAACCCCACTAGCCGACGGTAGGTCGGCGCCGGATCTCGCCATCCAGCGGGGGAAGATCACCGCCATCTCCCGAGAAAAAACAACATGCACTACACTAACGGGACTAATGACCGAAGCAGTTGACGCGCCCGGAAACACGAAAAAATCAATCAATCAATCAAATCAAATATTGTAGTGAGCTAATTTCTTTTTCACGCAAAATGTTTTACGCTAAAAACAATAACATTGTTTTCTTGGTAACTTTACTTTATAATCAATTAATCCAAAATTGTATCAATAATAAATAGACCAAGAGCAGTAAAGCAAAACTAACAAGTATTAATAAACATTTTTCTACGATTTTGTTATATTTTGTCTAATAACACATATTTATCTTTAAAAAATATTTTTTCACGAGTTTTCGAGCTCAAAGGAACTTTTGATTAAGAAAAAAGAATACAAATTTGTTGTAGTGGTGTGCCGCATACAAAATATTTCACACCCATATACCCAAACACAGACTAATAACGGATGAAGTTACAAATTACGCTATTTTCCACAAGTGCAGTATTTATTAGCCATTAGAGATTCTCACCCGGTGTCTCCAGCGGGACATGGCCACGCCCTGACAGGACGTCAATGGGAGCAAATTAAAAATGAGGAATCCGCGCTCACTCGCCGCGACACGCGTTGACAGGCGGGGTGGGAAGGAGGAGAGGGGAGAGGAGAGAAGAGGAAAGGTGGGGTGATCAGCGTAGAGGCAGGAGTGGCGGTGGCGGGTGGGCGTGGCTAGGCGAATGTTGGCGTCCCGGAGCGTTGGCAGCGGAGAGCGTTGGCGGCGGTGAGCGTTGGCGGCGGGGAGCGTTGGCGGCGGGGAGCGTTGGCGGCGGGGAGCGTTGGCGGCGGGGAGCGTTGGCGGCAGGGAGCGTTGGCGGCGGGGCGGGGAGGGAGGGGAGAGGAGAGGAGAGGAAAGGTGGGGTGATTAGCCTAGAGGCAGGAGTGGCGGTGGCGGGTGGGCGTGGCTAGGCGAATGTTGGCGACACGGGACGAAGTGTGGCACCAGTTGGGAGTTGTGGGGATGGGAGTAGGCGTGAAGCAGTGGCGGAAAGAAGTGGAAACGAGCGATGTCGGGGAAACCTAAAGAGATGTTGCAGGAACAGCTGGCGAAATGCAATGATGGTAATCGTGCTAAGAAGACAGGAATTCAAAAGCGCGATGAGAGGAAAGAAGAGATGTAGGGAAGCAATGGCAAGCGCGGTTGTGGGGTTCGATTACTGTGAAACGTTGCAGAGAAATATGATTTCAATTTCTGTAGGGATATGTGGAATGCGTTGAAAGTATATTGAGAGGTGCTGGAAAGGACAACGAAAGTGATGACTAGAAGCGTTGGTGGCGGGAAGCATTGGTGGAAGGGAGCGTTGGTGGTGATATGCGTTGTGGCGGGGAGCGTTAGGGTGGGAAGCGTTGGTGGCGGGGAGTATGATGCCGTGGGCGTTGGTGATGGGGAGCGTTGGTAGCGGGGAGCGTTGGTGGCGGGGAGCGTTGGTTGCGGGGAGCGTTGGCAGCGGGGAGTGTAGGCGGCGGGGAGCGTTGGCGGCGGGGAGCGTTGGCGGTGGGGAGCGTTGGCGGCGGGTAGCGTTGGTGAGGGAGTGTTAATGGTTGGGGCGTTGGCAGCAGGGGAGCGTTGGTGGCGGGGAGCTGGTGGCGAGAGGCGTTGGTGGCGAGGGCGTTGGTGGCGAGGCATTGGTGGCGGGGAGCGTTGGTGGCGAGGGAGCGTTGGTGGCGGGGAGCGTTGGTGGCGGGGAGCGTTGGTGGCGGGGAGCGTTGGTGGCGGGGAGCGTTGGTGGCGGGAGGCGTTGGTGGCGGGGGCGTTGGTGGCGGGGGCGTTGGTGGCGAGGAGGCGTTGGTGGCGGGGAGCGTTGGTGGCGAGGCGTTGGCGGTGAGGAGCGTTGGCGGCGGGTAGCGTTGGTGAGGAGTGTTAATGGTTGGGAGCGTTGGCAGCAGGGAGCGTTGGGGGCGAGGAGCGTTGGCGGCGGGAGCGTTGGCGGCGGGGGCGTTGGCGGCGGGGAACGTCAGTGGCAGGGGAGCGTTGGCGGCGGGGGCGTTGGTGGCGGGGAGCGTTGGTGAGGAATATTAATGGTTTGGGCATTGGCGATAGAGATCGTTGGCGGCGGGGAGCGTCAGCGTTCGGGGGCGTTGGTGGGTGGGAGCATGGGTGGCGGGAGCGTTGGCGGCGGGGAGCATTGATGACAGGGAGCGTTGGTGGCGGAGATCCCTGTGTGGATGAGAGTGGGAGAAGAGAGGACGAGACTTTGTTGCCGCAAACAGCGTAGTCGACAGACGGGCAGGGAAAAGGGGCGTGGCGGAGGCGGCTCATTAATGTAAAGCGCAGGTGGGCGAGAGGGATGTGGCAATGTCAACGATGTCACACGTGCACGGATGGTTTGCAGGTCGGGTCTCGCTTCGTCACGTGCCGCTCTGCGTTTAACACTTCACTGTGGATCTCACTTCCTCAACCAATTTCCCTCACATCCACCTCTCTCTCACGTGCACGATTGGCTGCGTGTGGGTACTTCTCTATTGTCGTGCAGCGCTGTCGCACCAGTTCATCCCGCACACTACAGTTTCACAATATCTGTTGAAATGGTACGAAAGTCTGCTCGGTTTCATTATGGGCGCTTAGCAGCACACGCTTAAAACTATGTTACTCGTTATAAAGTTATGTGTGACATGGGACGTACTACATCTGCAAATTGGCTATATTGCATGTCTTAAAATGCAAACAACATTTCCTACAATGTCTGACAAAAATAATGTACTGTCAAGCAATAAGATACATCGCTTGTCAGAGCAGACTAACCGAGTTCTAGAAATTACACACAAAGCATTTTTGATCCAATCCAGTACTTGAATCATGGCAGCATTCCGAACTTATTCTTATCCCTCAATTCTAATTCCACGTTCGTTGCATTCTTCGCGCCTCACTACTTCCTATTGTTCTTCATTAAAATCCGCTCTTTTGCTGCTTTTAACCTTTAAGTTTGTTCAATTTTTATATCTTCGAATTAATCAATAAGCATCGGGTGAACCAGACTCAATATTTCGACCGTTTTCTTCTTCTCTAAAATAATTAACAGTATAGTTACAGCTGAATAATAACGTAAAAGAAATCACTATTGAAAGTGACATTGAGAAAATCTATGATAATATGTGTATCAGGTTTTAGACGCCGCGGCATCTACTCAGTAGACAGGCAGTCTCCTGAAGTTCCATCTACGTGCCAAGCATCAATGCAGAATGAGTAGCCTGTCAATAGCAATACGGGGTAAAATGGCAGAAATATCTTGTTTTTAACTGGATATTATATTTCCTCTAACATATTAATTGACAGAAAGTAATAACATTCGACCCCTTTCTATTGCCTACAAGTTTGTTACATTTATTATGAATCGCCCAAACTTGAGTTGGTAAATTGTGAATTGCTTCTCACGTAGGTTTCAAGTTGATGACAACTTTTCACATTTGTTTGAAAAATCAGAAGGTCATTCACTTGAATCGCTGGTTTTCTGTTGCAGTCGCCCTGGGCAACGGGGTCCCAGCACCCGTGGCGGCCGCCCGGTCGCCCGCTGCGGTGGCGGATGACCTGATAATGGCTGCCGCGTGGCACCAGCCGCTGATCCCAATCGCGAATTAATGACACATGTATGAATTATGTTTTCCGCATTATGGCCGACCCGTCGCCGCACGCTGTCCGTCACTCACCGTCAGTCGGATTTGACCCACGCGGTGCGAACGAACCTGCCCGTGGATCTTCACCATCAGTCAATTGGGAGAAGAGAAAGAAAGAAAAAAAAGAGATTAAAAAATTAGCGGATGCATCATGGAGTTTGCAGAGTCTTTTATTCAAATGGCATGCTGATGATTGTACGAACTTCAGTATCGGGGTGGCTCATACAAATGGAATAAATGAAGTTTAACTTGCGATCTGGTTACAAACATTTTAAGTATTAATTTGATTTCATTCATATTTCATATGTATATCATTTAGTAGAAAAAACAGACGTAGTGTATATTCATAAAACATGCACTCTCAGAATTTGCATGTATTGATTAGCATATGAACTTCTTATATTTATGACAGGCGATGCTATATTTTTGCAAAGTATTGTATGAACTCAATAACTCACAGACACACACACACACACACACACACACACACACACGTGCGCGCGCGCATGTAGATCACATAAAAAGTGAAATTTTGCTTCACAAAGTAATACTGACAATTTTAGTTGTATTTCAATTGTTATTTTACTAATGCAATAGCTAATAACTTTCTTAATAGAATTTTACAATTCTGGCAGAAAAGCATAAATTTGCTAACTAAACAAACTTCAAGAACGAATTCTTATACCAAGATACTTTGAAGCTGGTTCAAAGAAAGAAATAATAAGACGACTGGTAATATAACTTTTCGTGACGAAAGTAAGTAAAGTGCAATTTACTTTTATCATCAGAAAATAATAAAATGCGAAGAAAGAAATTTTCAGATCAATAATTTTAATTTTTTACAGCATTACTTTAAAGATTTACTTGAAATTTATAATATATAAATGTGTTTTTCACAAAATAATCTTCAGCTACACATTTTGAAATACATTGTAAGGAAATTCCACGAAATGCGACCATGCAATAGCAAGTAATGTTTCTGTGGTGGTTTTCTGTTCTGGATTAAGCCTAACAGCCAGGGAATCGTGCATGCATTCTAGTAAGATTTGGACTCGCATCCTCAAGCCGCGTAACTGTCATGCAATCATACTGCCATTAGCACACAGCGTTTCGAAATGTGTGTAAAACGGAATGGCCTCGTGATTACCATAACGAAGACATTAAGCTGCTTCTACATTACCGCATGCAAACGATTGGCAAATTTGAATACTAGAATATCTGCCCAATTTAAGGGAAATTGTGTCTCGGTTCAAGTACACAGACAAAACATATTAATAACTCTTTAATTTGGAGTGCTATATTCGTTTATAGCCCCAATGATAGCACAGTGAGAGAGCGAGGTTGAATGCATGGTCAGCATTGTCGGTTGTCGTTACTTCGCTTAAAACGTTGAAACATAAAAAGTAATTTCTATCATACGTATTTATCGCATTTAGAACGATGAGGTAATTACAGAGCATTCGTTTTAACAATCATTAACGAAAACGAGTGGCCTGTAGTTTAATTTTTTTTAAAATCTAGGTTCGATTTTAAAAAGTTGTATCGGTCGATGTCTACATCAGATACTAACTAGCAACGCTTCTGAACGGCTTTCATTTGCAGTGGAGATAATGAATGTGATAATTGAGAGATGGAAAAATAGTAGTGAATTTTATGGTTATTCGAAGTTGAAAGCAAAGTAGCTAGCAAAGAATTTGAACCAGCCAATAAAGAGTGGTTGTTGAAATCAGATTCAATTGAAAAAGTGTGTTAAGTGGCAATTTTTACTTGATTATAATGGTGGCGGATATGAAGTAGGTTACAACACTTAATTTTATGTTTACAACGAATACAAAAGACAATATTTCGTTAATATGGACGGAGGACTTACTCTACATAGGCTCAATCTATTTTAAAGAATATATCCTACGGTTTCATAGATTTCATAGGTTGCAAACTCAAACTTACTGACGAAATAATTCAAGTACAATTAATAGTAAAATATGTTATTTGATTTCTAATCTCCTATTTGTTAAAATTGATTACGCTTGATCATGACTGTCAAGTTATCACATCTTCGTTCATCTAAAACTTCAGATCAGTACTGAAACTTCTGTAATGTAAGGAGATTTATAAGACACAATAAACAATAATTTCACAGCGAATCAATGTCATTTAAAAAGCTATCATTGCAATAAATACCCTAGTAGTTGGATACATTAATTAAAAAACACAAGAAGAATATTATTAGAACGAAATACTAATTTTAATTTAATTTTAATTTAGTATTATTTTTATCATAAATAAATCATCGCACTTGCGTAGCTTTGCAACCACATTTACTCACCATTTTCACAATCTCACTCATCACATTTTTTTAAACGTAAAAGGTCTTTTACAACGAATATTGCCATAAGACTTCCATGAGCGGTTCTTAAAATTACAAAAAATATAAGCAATTTAATTAAACACTTTGATAATGGTCACACTCTCACATTATTTTTACGATCAATGGATATGGGTAGATGCCATGGATCTTGGCGCGATATATTGATATTGGTATATGTAAGGCATTCGGATAATGAAAGTGTGTGTGTGTGTGTGTGTGTGTGTGTGTGTGTTAGTAGGTGGGGATGTGGTTGGACTTGCGTGTGATAAGAGTAGAGTACAAGCATATACAACTGTAGATCTAAGAGTGTTGCTATTACGTAAATGTAATGTCTCAGTTTTAGATAGTCCTTTTCAAGACTGTAAAAATACTACATAAAAGGTTCGTTGTATGTAGGTACAAATGCATGCTCTCAGTGTAAGTATTCAAACTAGCCTGTGACTAAATGTACTAGTATTGTGCGCCTGACGTTGATGTTTTTAATTTTAGTGTGTTATTTAAAATATACTGAATTTTAGAAATCTACAATTGGGTGTTAAACCATAAATAGATGAAATAAATCATAGTAACTTTCTTAATCTATACTCGTCGCTCTTAGCGTTTCCCATCTGCGCTTGTGCTGAAGCCATCCTTCTAGCAGACGACAAGTGACTGGTAGTAGGTCATTTGAAAAGGCCCATCTTCAGAAATGGAGACTGAATAGACCCGCATGTTCTAAGCCTACCACCAAGTCCCGCCTCGACACACCATTTATCAGTCTCCCAGAGAGGCTTCATTCCAGTACATTGCCTTCCGCTTGAAGAGGATCACGGGCAGACGAAAGCGAGTGAAACAGAGAAGACTGAACGAAAAACTTGAAAAGTTCACCAGTGTCCAGAAATAAATAAAAATAACAGTATTTTGTGTGGAACAATAAAATAAATCTTTGCAAATATACACAATGCCTAAAATTAACTATTCTTCATAAATCACATTCTACCAGATGGATACATGAGCTCATTCCACTGTTTGTAAAATATCATTTTAAAAGTTTATACTGGAACAAAGCTTGATACGAGAGGCAACATCGAAGATCAGGCTCTGAAATCTACGTCGCGCAATACTTATGTGCACGGGATTATTATTAGATCCTGGAGATGAAATCGCACAGAATTAAAAAAAAAAAGTTAATGTAGTTTTATATATCTTTCGAGATGATGCACGTTTCTCACCATTCGTGCAATAGAACGGAGGAACACAGAACAGTCTAACCTACAAAACTTTAATGGAAAGTTCAAAAGGTCTCAGTGTGGGGACAACTGTTACAGAAACAATAATAGAATCCTCGAAAGGAAAGCTAAAATGTTTTAAGGTCCAGTGTTTGAGTTATAAATAACGGCCACATGGTTTAGAGAGTTGCATGAGGCGGGTGACATGTACGTGTGCTGAATTCATCATAGCGTTATCTAAAATATCTGTATTTTCATCTTACATCTCTTTGGTGCACTCCTAGGATGTAATTCTCTATCCAACAGTTCAACGCTTAAGGAATTTGTGTTGATGGCATCATATAATTTATGTAACACTGTCTACTTTTCTTTAAGTGAAGAGAAAAATAGACTGGGTTCGTCCGTTGGTTATTTTGAAATTCATGTGGGTATTATTTTTATGTTCATCTAAACGGATATCATATCAGTATACACTTTTTGTATCTCAATTTTTTGTTTAAGAAACACAATTTTGTGGTTTTAGTAGTGTCTTAACAATAATAATCAATAATCTTCAATAATAATCACGTCAGATGTATCAGGGATACACAAGAGCGAGTATTAATATGTCACGTTTTGTTTTTAAATACAAGGTTTGTAAAGATACTGAAACATCGCATTCAAATGCTGCTTAAGCGATTAGAAATAAAGTGTACACACAATCCGTTCATTAGGAATTGAGTTCCTAATTACCTAATCCAAATTGAATTAGGAGGACTCAGTTACGAGTTCGAAGTGTGTTCTTTTTCTTTTGAACCATCCACACAAAGCTGAATTGTAAAACCTGAAAAGCTCTGAACGTACACGCAAGAGAAATCAGTGGTATCCTTAGAAGATATAACTGTAAAGGGAAAAAACTGCAAGAGTCAGTAGAATGAACGGAAAGATAAACCGAACTCGTGTTCTCATCAGATGTTCCTTGCATAAAGGGAGAGACCAGCCCACAACTGAAAGCAGAGCATTGACGAAACCCTCTATCAGAAAGATTTGAGGACATATACTCGTAGCGCAGCCGAAAACAAGGGGACACGCTCTTTCGCGAGGCTGCTTCATGTACACGTCGCCGCCTCGCTTATCACTTCCAGTCGTGACCGTCTTCCGCGTAATCAGGCGGGCGGCATAAAACAGCTGCAGCTCTTGATTCCGTATTAGCGAAGCCGGACTCTTTTTATACGTCGCCTGTGTTTACCCAACAGCGAGCTTCTAACGACGTTACGAGACGCTTTTATTGGGTTGTAAAGAGCGGACAGCGGCACCGCGTCGGACCGGCGTCCGCGGGCGGGCGCGCGCGTGTGTGTGAGGGGGCGTGTCGGTGTGTGTCAACCTTTCGGGCCGCATCTCCATCCAAAGCAAACGCGAGCAAAGGGTTCAGATAGAGCACATGTTTATCCCGAGGTGCTCCCCGGGGGCTGCGCTGGGAACGTGCCGACAAAACTCTCCCTGCTGGGCCGCCGCTGCCGCCACCCCCGTCCGACACAGGGAAAGCTTTACGAGGACCGCCCTGGGACGCCGGGCCTGCTTTCTTGTACTGCGTGGCCAGAGGGGGCCCGGGGTGGGGGGAGGGGGATGTGAGCGAGGAAGCGGGGGAGGGAGGGTCTTGAGAGTGAAAGTGGACGTGGCAGGAGAAAAGCAGAGGGAAGCATTGAAAGAGTTTGGGGAGAGGGAGGGGGGCAGATGAGCAAGGTTGACGGTGCTGTAGAACGAGTGAAACGACATTACAAGTAGCGTAACAACAACGAGAGCCGCGTTATCTCTTATGCTCCTTGAAATGGGGTAGTTTTTCTGTCACTATACTTCGCTATCTACACGTGTAGGAACGTATTTTCCGATGTTTAACACAGCACAAATTATTTTGAGAACAAATGTATCTTTTCCAATGTAATATCACAGAGTAGTTCTACAACCAAAATTATATAGACGTATCATGCATAGTCTGTTAATGTTTATTACAATTATTGGGTCAGGGATATTTTTTGCATATAGTACATCGTTTTGAGTTTTGTGACAAGCATTCGAACAGAAGTGTGTCATCTTGCTTGCTACCACAATGTGAAGAAACCGCGATTCGCACACCCACATATCTAATACGAGATACGTATTTCTCCATTCAGGCAGTCAGTCTTCCTCAGTATAACACTAGTAAACGAAAGCTTGATTTCTACTCTGAAGTTTATAAACATGTGTTAGAAAGTTAACGCAAAAAACAATTCGTAAGAAAACATGTGTATTTTTAACATTACCTTAAAAAAATTAAACTTCCAAAACTCTAAGCATAAAAGAAAAATAAATCAATAAAATTGTCTTTCTTGAAAGTACGAGGAACGTGCAGGTAGAGACCGGAAGGCAAAAAAAAAATCATTTCTGTAAGGAAAAATCCAATAATATACAGACCCTGTGATAACGGGAAAATACATCTCCCAAATGAAAATTCTTTTACTTAATAAAATTGGTCTGAATGAAATTCATTTTATATTTCACCAAAAGAGGAAGCAAAAAGAGAATGTTATGAGACAACAGGAGAGACATCCTAAAAAGAGACACTTTTAGGAAAAACGCGAGAGTTCTGGAAATTACATAATTTAAAGTAACTCAGCGACGGGTGACGTAAATGGGGTAACTGCGGTATATTTACGACATTTAGCAAACGCTGAGCAGCCAAAGCGAACAGGTGGCTGGAAAATACCTCTGCGAACAACGAAAGATGCGGTAGTAGTGGCAATGGACTGAGCAACGAACCCTGCATTGTGTTAAAGCCAAGACGGGGAAGGGTAAGAAAGTGAATCAGGGGTATTAATCCTAAGTCTCTGAGTTCATAAGAATACTGTGACGTCGTGGGATGCACCGTAATCACAGACACAAACTTCAAAGGTAAATATGTACAGGTTTATTCACAATATGTACAGTAATAATTTAAGTTACTCAGCTCTGGTAGATGTTTACTTCCCTGATCGCAGGAGCGATCCTTAAAAATGAAATGTCTGACTCGTGGCCCGCGCCATTCCTCAGCGAGCCTCATGCACACAGCAGACAGCTCCGGCGACCTCGGTCACCCGTGGATATAGTGTCCACAACGGCGTTCCAACACATACCCATGCGGCAACCCTGCCGCACGAGCCTAGCTCGGCTCCGCACCGCCCTGGGCGCAAGTTTTGTGCGTTCGCACGAGGATTCCAGTCAGCTCGAAAAAACCCGCCCCCGCGCTCTGCGTTCGCTCTTATATAGCTTCCACCCACGTGACCTGAAACGTCACGGGGTTTTGCACACGGCCCGCGCTAGTCGCGTTGCCAGGCATTTTTGGACATCCATTTCCATGGATTCCAAGAATTTTTCACGCGGCACGCGGCAAAAATGCGCTGTCCCGCATTTTGGGCATCCCTTTCCCTAGCTCTTAGAATTTCCCAAAATGCCTCGGCGTGTCACATCCTGCCTGGCCCCTGGCGTCTAATCCCTTGCCGCAGCGCCTTTGTGGCGCCCCGACGGTCGCTAGCTGTAGCCCTACAATACGTTACAATAGTTTCTTCGCCGTGAAGGATATCCGTGAAGAGTTCCATCCTGAGGAAAATGACTGACTGAATGAATGAGGAATAAGAATTACACTGTGCGACCGTATTTTAAGTGTGTCGTTTCACAGGAATTTTGCAGCGAGTAGCGAGGCGTCAATTTACAAAGATAATCTTAGTGGCCGGTAGAATTGTAAACGAGTAAGATGGCAATCGCACGAGAAAGATTATATTATATTCACGTTTCAGACGAATTTCAAACTGCTCTCCCTTGGCTCTTTTGCGTTCTTGAGTTATTTCCACCAGCTTTACAATGGTAAACGGATGTGGAGGTATGTTTGCCGAAAACTTCGTAATCAATTTCTTGCCGGAACTTCCTTTGATTTGCACACTTCTAGTTACACACAAACCTATTTTGCTCTAGAGTGAACAAGGGGCGAGTCATTAATACAAGACCACTGATCACGATTGTAAAACAGTGCAGCATGAGGTCTATGTAGTTGACTCTCCGAATCAGATCACTCCAACGGAAGCTGAGCTCTTCATTTCTAACAGAAGGACGATAGGTTTTTTAGACAATCTGACACGGTTGCGGCAGTCTCATGTACAACCCCAACGGTAGGTATAGGACAGCTGCCAAGCATATTAGATTTGATTTGATTTATTTTGTTAAAAAATGTAAAAACTGTATGTGATGTACAGGTAAAAAGTACAATATGCGCACATTTTCTTGAGCCCAAGAATTAATATCCCTTCCCTTTACTATAGATAGATGAATGGCGAATGGAAGTACCAACAATGCATGGTTAGAAACATTTGAAATCTAGAAATTTTTGCTCACTAGAAATACACGATTATTATTTGGATCAGTAAACAAAATACAAATTTGGTTTTATATTATTATTAACAAACGAGCACTCCATATCTCTTGGTTCTACCATTAACACAACTACCAAAAGGAGAGTTCAACATAACATGCGGGAAGTGAAGAGATATTTGTTTAAAAAAAATTAATAAATAAAAGAAATGTTTGAGGCCGCTGAAAAGTAAAGTACTGAACAATAAGCGTTTGATGAAATTAAAATTCAATATTTGCTTCAGCAGTAGTAACAGAAACTACAGGCAAAGATATGTATTTCATATACTTTTTATTTAGTACATTAAAGTGATATGCGAGTCATATTAAAAGGGATATTGGGAAGCCTTGATTCTACTTCAAGAGCTAGAACCGAGTGAAACAGATGGCAAGTCAGAGAAGGTTGTGCTAACGTGAAAGTAAAAGGAAGTGGCTGGTAAAGGCAGGAAGACCGTAATGCTTTGACGAACGCTGAATTTTGACGAAGCGCGGTTTAGCTGCCTGAAGATCTCGCAGGGCACAGAACACCAGTAGAACGATGCATATGACGTTGTGAACATAGTGTAGGCGAAGCATTAGATGAGAGAAATGTCTACAAATAAAAGGAGAAATGATAAAAATATGCGTGAAGCGAGTGGTAAACGAGATGCTGTAGAAAATGAGAAGATATCACGATATGTAACGAACGAAAAAACCATAAGTGTCAAATAAAAAACACCGAATAAGCTGTAAAATAATGTCATTTTCTCGAAAAAATATCTCAAACGAGATTTGAACACAGAGGTACTATCGATGAGAGCATGTTGAAAGATTACAGAAGTAACCGATAGTTTACGGTTTG
Source organism: Teleogryllus occipitalis (assembly GCA_011170035.1). Taxonomy (NCBI): domain Eukaryota; kingdom Metazoa; phylum Arthropoda; class Insecta; order Orthoptera; family Gryllidae; genus Teleogryllus; species Teleogryllus occipitalis. The sequence continues at coordinate 246,096 of BLKR01000570.1, forward strand.
TCGGCAGAGGTGAGATTTGTGAGTGGTGCGAGGAGAATGGACAGCCCGAGTCCAGGATAGGCAGAGCGAGCGCCGAAGCAGTGATGGCGGGGGCGGCGGGAGCGGGGAGAAGGAAAGAGGTTGACACAGGCGCACGGACGGAGAGCGACGGCTGATGGATTTGACCGGCGTCCACGGTAAATAAACAGCGACGCACCCCCCAAAAAGAGCTCGCTCCACCCACCGCACTGAACCCGCTCGCTACGCGGCGGTCGCCGGACACAGCTCGCCCCCCCTTCGCCCTCGCCGCTCCAATCCTCCCACCTTTCTAATCTCCTTTTCTCTCCAATCCACGCTCCACTACAGTCCCCGCTCCACTGCAATCCCCACTCCACTACAGTCCACTACAATGCTCGCTCGCTTACAATTCCCGCTCCACTACAATCCCCGCTCCACTACAATCCCCGCTCCACTACAATCCCCGCTCCACTACAATCCCCGCTCCACTACAATCCCCGCTCCACTACAATCTCCGCTCCACTACAATCCCCGCTTCACTACAATCCCCGCTTCACTACAATCCCCGCTCCACTACAATCCCAGCTCCACTACAATCTCCACTCCACTACAATTCCCGCTTCACTACAATCCCCGCTTCACTACAATCCCCGCTCCACTACAATCCCCGCTCCACTACAGTCCACTACAATACTCGTTTCTTTACAACCCCGCTCCACTACGACTCCCACTCCACTACAATCCCCGCTAAACTACAATCCCCGCTCCAGTACAATCCCCGCTCCACTACAATCTCCACTCCATAACAATCCTCGCTCCATTACAATTCCCACTCCACTATATTCCCCATTCCCAATCCTTGGTCCTTTCCAATCTCCTCTTCTCTCCAGATTCCGCTCCACTACAATTCCCGTTCCACTACAATTCCCGCACCACTACAATTCCTGCACTCTACAATCCCCACTCTCAATCCTTGTTCCTTTCCTATCCCCTTTTCTCTCAAATCTTCTCTTCTCTCCAATCCCCACTCTTCTACATTCCCTTGTCGATTCACTCTCTACTCCCAACTCCACTCCGCACTTCCTTACACGCTACACCTCTCCCCGCTCCACACCGCTCCCGACTTCCGTCGTCGCTTCACTTTCAGCTCTACCACCCTTTCTCTCCGCTATCCCTCCTCCCCGCTCTATATCTCTTCCCTCTTTGCCCCCGATCGAGCAGAGATTTCATAACATCCGCTGCTACCTCAGCCGTACCCTCTCCCCTGGACTCCCCGCAACGCTTGCCTTCCACGTCGCCTCGATCTTAGGTGTTTGTTCCGCTCCTGCACCACCCAGCCCGTCACTAATAGTCTCTTCACCCACCCTGATTCATGTTCTGCGTTGCATCCCTGCCACTCCCACACTTGCACTACTCGTACTGCCCGGCTCCGAATTGGCGTCACTACTTGCCACGCATGACTTCCCGACTTCACTCCTATTTCATTTCCTAGTTCACAGAGGACAGTATATTATCTCGCAAATGTATAAAATGTATTTCCAGATTTTGACGGAAATACTTCTTTTGAGATCTCTGCTAACAACAGTTTTTTTTCTTTTTTTAAAACACACGGGCTTGTGTGTGTATGTATATGTGTATGTGCGTGTGTGTTTGTGTACGTCTGTCTGGCCAGCTGTTTAACTGTCAATGTCTCTCTGCATCTATCGATGTTCGCTTTTTTATCGCTCTTTGCCCCTAGCTTCTGCTTCTCCTTCCGTTCCACTCTCGCCCTTCTCCTCCCACCCTGCCGTCGCAAATGCGTTGCCGCTCCACCGCCGCCCATGCAGGGCCGGGCGGACGTTGGCTGGCCCACGAGGCAGTCGCGACACCAAACACGCTGCCTTCCTGTGCTTTATTGAAAGGGGCCCTGTTTGCTGAAAGGTTTAGGATCAATGCTCTTTTCGCGAAATATTATACAAATAAAGAACCTGGAGATTTTGTTTCGTCCAGCTGCTCGGTTCCATCTGTTTTACAATACCATATATCGTCGGTTCACAAAAAAAATGACCCATCTAAAAAATGGTCATTCTGCAGGGGAACGGTATTGTGAGCAGAGGGGTTTATTTTGAGCTCGAGGGTTTTCTGCACGTCTTGTGGACTATCTTTAGGACATGTTGACTAGTAAAAACAGTTTATTTTCAAAACAGGTTTTCCTGAATGACAAAATGAGGACATTTTAGATGTGTCAATTTTCTTATTCGCCACTTGTAAACACTTCCGAAGAGTTCAACATAGTTATTAGAAATAATTATCTCTAATAACAACTACAGATCAAAGAATGAAATATATTTTAAGCTTGAAGAAAAAATACATAGATTCTTGTATAGTGAGTCTACATGACAAGAGAGCAAAATATATTTTTGATGAGTTTTTATCATGCAAATATTCATGATAAACAAGCTGCACATTTGATATGCATCACTTCTATCAATCGTGCTTCAGTTGTAATCGTGAACATATGTAATGTTTTACATCAGCAAGATATTTTAAGAAAAAGCAATAATAACATTATTAGGTCACTTTCTACATGATTAGACAACATCTTGCATATTTTTCGAACATTACATTTCATAGGTATGCTTAGGTGTTTTATTTAGTTATTTAAGCATAATTTCGAAGATTCCGCAGTAAACGTTACAATATGAAACATTTCAAACCATGTGTTTCAAACCATCAATAATGTGTTAAATAATCGGAAACAAATGATTTGCAATAATGAGAAAACAGCGAAATGTAACCATGACTGGCTTAGAAAGACTCTTACGCCGTGAGTTTTGATATTTATCAGTTTTGAATTTCAAAATCCCTCAACATAAAGGATTCAAATTGTCCTTTTTAATTTCAATAAGGTGAGAATAAACATTGCGAATTACCATGCTGAAAATACTATAATTTTTGGCTCCTTCCTCTTGTTATCCATAAAGTATGCTACTCAAATAATTAAATTTATAGCTTAAGGTCTACAGCTGGTTGTAGTCGTCACCTTAAATTTGGTTCATGTGAACCAAAATGTTCACTTGTTTATACGTATCTTAAAAGACCTACCATGCGGGTTATGATGTTTTACATCATTTAAAAATTACAGATGATTAGTGCAATAATAAGCTCGATAACATTTTCACTCGAGGAACGAGTGTCCATGAGTTTCGAAAACGTAAAAGCTGCCAGCCGATAGCGAGTGATTGATCCAGCGCCCCTCCTTTGTTCCGCGCCGGCCGCGCATTCCGCCGGCTGCCGTCCGTCACGCTCGGCGCTCCTTCCGCTCGTGTGCGCCGTACGCCCGGAGCGTGGCGGCACGCTCGGCGTCCACGCACCACCACGCCGCCCGCACGCCAGCATGCTAAGCGCACCGCGCCGGACGCCCACTTAAAATTCCACCGGCGGCTCGGAGGCGGCGCCGGAGCTGGTAGTAGGGGTGGCGGCGGCGGTGGCAGTGGGGGTGGCGGAGGCGGCGGCAGTGCGGGAGGTGGAGGCGGCGATGGCAGTGAGAGTGTCGGAGGTGGTGGCGAGCGTGAGCGGCGAGGGTGGGGGCGGGGGCGGGGGCAGGGGCGGTGGGCGGCGGGGGCGGCGGGGGCGGCGGGGGCGGCGGGGGCGGCGGGGGCGGCGGGGGCGGCGGGGGCGGCGAGGGCGGCGAGGGCGGCGGGGGCGGCGGGGGCGGCGGGGGCGGCGGGGGCGGCGGGGGCG